>JARYGA010032407.1:0-35479 GCA_030545235.1 Helianthus tuberosus | reverse complement strand
ATGATTTTATTTGAAAGGGCACTAGGCCTTTCAAATATAATGACCATCGTCCGTAACATTTGGTTTACCTATTAAGGTAACCAAAAACTTAATTTAGACTTCGTTTAACTCTCATTAGCCTTACATTTAAATGAGAGTTTACTTATTATGCGTACCTGGCTCGGATCATTACATTGACCCATTTAAGTACCTTGCCTCAATATTTACTCAGTAATAGCGAGGTAAATATCCACTCGATATTTATTTCTGAAATCAAACAACTCATCAAACCATTAGTCGATATCGTCAAAAAGTGGTATTTCCACCTTTTGACCCGTTGGTCTAAATGACCGATGATATTGGCGAGATAAAACTTATTGCCATCTCGTCTACACGACTCGTTCCGATTTACACCGCACGGTCGTTTTAACTATAAACCACCTCTTAACGCTTTTTGGCCTATTAAGGCTTACGTAATATGTATCTTTCAAAACCAATAATTATTGTCAACAAGTGTCCAAATTTCAATTTTACCCTTATTGGTTATCTTGTTCCATACGACTACACACCGGGAACACCATATCTCAATTTCCCATTTGTCTTGTTCGAAATCAAACAACAAAAAGGTCATTCTAAACTATATGACTAGTGTAAGCTATACTTACCTTGCATCCATGCCACGTTTTTCTCTTTCCGTACGCGCTCCGTTTGACCCGCTTCATCCACAAGCTTCCACCTAGCTTATTAGGCGTCAAACTATCATCATATTTCATAAGATGGGTAATTTAGTCATTGTTAATCATAACTATTCCATCTTACGCATTTTTCTATCAATTTATCATTCGATCTTACTAAGGGTCGGTTTGACTACTAAAAGTCAAACGCCCCTTAGCATATAAATGCACATTCAAATTCTATCTATCAATTAGTAGCTAACATGATCTTATACACTTAGTTACATGAACATGGCTACCAAATTTCATCATAACATTCAAAACCCATTTCAATCATGTATGAACAAGTTCCCAAATCATTTAATTTGTTTGAGTGCCTTGTTTCTATTATCAAATATGATGATTTTAAACATAACTTATCATCATCTTTACTATTATATCAAAACCCACTTCCTAGTTTACTTGTTAATCATATACAAGTGATATTACTTCAAGTTCTTCATAATTTCACCATATCTAACAAAACCCACTTAAACCATATATGAACAAGTACCCAAATTCATGGTTAAATCGAACACCTTCTATTTGTTTTCATGCATGTTGATTCTAAGCATACTTATATCATTCAAAATCATCATAACATTAAAACCCACTTGTCTAAGTGTGTTAATTCATCAAATCCTTCAATTAATAGCATGTTGTGTATGATTTTCACTTAGGGTTTCGTTCCTAAGCAAGTATACATCACTAATCTAGTCATAGCTTCTCTAATCCATGCCTAATTCGCGATTAGGATGATTATCAACTTTTTACAACTTCATGAATGTTAGAAATTTGACATACCTTAGGATCCCCTTGACTTGGTGATCACGAATATGTGCCTGAATTTCGATTTGGGTTTGATTTGCCCTTCCAATTTCATTGATTTGTGCTTGTTAGGGTTTGGCTCCATGGGGAGCTCCCTGATGTCGATCCAGAACACACACTTGAAGTGTGTGTGTTTTGTTTTGATTTTTCTTTTATTTAATAACTTTGTTAAGTTATCCCATTTTAACCCCTCGTGTTTGGTTCGTTAATAAGTAGACCACAACCTACTTATTTCTAACAATATTCCCATTTATTAACTAGGTTAAACATTCCTAGTTAAATTTGTGGGTTCGGGGAATCTATAACTCAGTTTCTTTTAAGCCCCGTTAATTCAGACTTCATATAAACTCTATTTACTTAAAACATTTATTCACGTTTTATTAAATATTAGGTTTATTTATTTAAACCCTAATATTTACCGGGTTACTTCCACCACTAACAGTATTTTACCCGCTCTTTTGTATTAACGGGGTTTAATTACCAAACCCGTTTTTGGGATGTTACATAGGCAAGACTCGACCTAGTCCGGGTCGAAGTCTTAGAAACCTAGACTATAGTTATGAACCAATAGACCGACTCGAGTACATCCCTACTGGACTACGTACGAGCTTATTACTCGATGTTTTCGCCTATACTACACTATCACTACACTCGAATTTTCAACTATAAAAAGGGCGATAAAGTCGAGATTAGGTGTGAAAACCACAAACTCCCGACTGAATTGCTTACTCGATGCTGTTTTGTCAACTTATCAATAATCTCTTCATTCTTTTTCAATAACGAACGCTTGTTCAACGGGGGGGGGGGGGGATTATACCATTTTTTGATGAATAATCTCCTCTATTGTATTAAAACAGGGACGAAGTTGTTAAGATAGGCGTGAAACCCTAACCTTGACGACTTGTTCCGCTCATTTTACCAAAACTCTCACCAAGGTCTCGACGGACTCCAATGACCTGAAGTCGTGATATGACTAACGGATGTGTGCCAAACGCCCAAGAATCGAGGCAAAAAGCACAGTTCTGAAGGTCAGGCATGAACGACAAGTCCTTGCGAATAGTTGAACCACCTTGGTTAGTCTAAGTCTACTAGCCGCAGACAATCTACCTCTCGATTTTTAACTAAGCCTGCTACTGCTGACTCTGATGATTCGTCGATTTTATGTGATTTATGTGGTTTATGTTTATTTGTTAGCGTTTTGAGGTACTACTAGTTTCGATCTAACGCCTTTTTGCTTCCGATAGTCACACAACACACTACAGCACGCTAACAAATCGTTAAAAGTATGGGCGACTCTATACTACGATATACGCTCATGATAGGTCCCGATTTTCGCTCCGAAACGATTGCGAACCAAACATCTGACGTGTAGAATCCGTGCACGAACATGACCGAACACACGAGAACGTAATATAATCAGTGATCCTATTGACAAACCTGAAATCGTACAAAGTACCTGAATCACGATGCCACTTTATCTCTCTAGTTTCTCTATCTAGGTCTAGAGCTCTTCAATTCTCCAAGGTACCCAAGGGTGTCAAAGTTCTAAACCTAACACCTTAGGTTCCTATTTATAGGCCAAGGGATCTAGAGTTCTGTTTTCTGACTGCCTCTAGTGAATAAATGCGTATGTGTTTCCTTGCTTCTTTGCTTAGGTGTTATGTGATTACGTGCTCTACATGCTTATGTGATTTGGTGCTTTATGTGTTAATGTGTTTACATGTATCTGCGTGTTCCTGAGTTTTAGTAAGTAGTAGACGTGTGAGGTGAGATTCGAATCCACTGTGTTGAGTCCTGTGACGATGTCTGTTGCAGACAATGTCGTCTGGATCCCGTCACGCACTTTCCCGTCAAGAAAAGAGAGACAAACGCCTTGCTGCCATCATCGCAAAAAGTGTGGCAAAGGCCGTGAGTGATGTTTACGAGAATGCCAGCAAATCGTCTGAGGAATCGAGGACCGAAGCTCCTAAAGCTACCGCCAAGTCTTTCAATTTCAAGCAGTTCAAGTCGTGTGGGCCAAAGGAATTCACTGGCGAGGGAGTTCCTACTGCACTATTCCAATGGTTTGATTCCATTGAGGTTACTCTGCGACAGAGTGGTTGCCCTGATGACCTTCGAACTCTGAATGCTACCGGCGTTTTCCAGTCCCGTGCTCTAGACTGGTGGACGGCCGAGAGAAACAAGCGAGGGAACGATGCAGCCTACGGTCTGTCGTGGGACGAGCTCAAAGAAGTCATGCTAGAGGAATTCTGCCCTCCTCACGAACATCAAAAGCTAGAAGATGAATTTTGGCACATACATCAACATGAGGGTGACAACGCTGCTCTCCGGAGGTCGCGATCAAGAAGTACATCCGAGCTTTGCCCGACTGCGTCGCAGATTTCGTGCAAGCGGCTAAGACTAAGACGATCGAAGAAACTTACCTACTGGCCGCTGAACTCAACGACAAAAGGGTCAAGGCTGGTGTCTGGGATAAAACTCTAAAGCATCTGCATCAAGCTACTACCACCGCACCAATTGCTGAAACCACCACCCCATCAAGCAACAAGAGGAAGAACAAAAGGAAGAACAGCTCCAGCAACAAAAACTGTGCGATCACTGCTGCACCAGTTCAGTCTGTACCAGCCCAACAGCGTCAAGTAGCGGCGCCTGTGGCTAATGCACCTCCAGCAAAGCGTGCATACACTGGGCCACATCCGCTCTGCCCTACTTGCACCTACCACCACCCAACTGCCATTGCTTGTCGTTTTTGTACTCATTGCAATGTATACGGCCATTTTACTGCCAACTGCCGTATTCGACAAGCTCCTGCTCATCAAGCTCTGCTCACTGCCCCTCAGGGTCAACAAGCTCCTCCGGCACCCGCGGTCAAAGCCAGAGCCTGCTTCGCATGTGGCGACCCGAACCATTTCGCCAACATGTGCCCAAACAGGGTTGTGAAACAAGAGCCCCAGCAACAGCAGCCTCAGCAGCAGCAACAACAGCAGCAGCAGCAGCAACAGGCCGCACGCGCCAGAACTTTCAACCTCAATGTGCGTCAAGCCCAGGCCGAAAACAACGTGGTCAATGGTACGTTCCTTGTGAATGGTATTTATGCTTCATGTTTGTTTGATACTGGAGCCGATAATTGCTTTGTTTCGTTCGAATTCGAGAAACTCCTTAGTCGTAAGCGCTCTCATCTCTCCTCTACGTTCGATGTTGAAGTCGCTACCGGAAGAACTGTCACCGTTAATTCTGTTCTTCGTGATTGTACCCTCGAGCTAAACAATCACATCTTCCCAATCGACCTTATTCCGATGCAACTCGGAAGTTTTGATGTCATAATAGGCATGGACTTTCTTCATGAAAACCATGCTGAAGTGGTATGCTTCGACAAGATGATTCGATTCTCGCTCGCGAATGGTGATGTATTGTGTGTCTACGGTGATACTACTTCAAAGGGGCTCAAGCTCATGTCGTGTGTCCAAGCTAGCAAGTATCTCCGCAAGGAATACAGAGCTTTCTTGGCTAACATTGTAGTAGCGGAGAAGGAAAAGAAAGTAAAGAAGGAAGTGAAAGACGTTTCCGTGGTTCGAGAATTTCCTAATGTTTTTCCAGAGGATCTTCCCGGACTACCGCCAAGTCGTGACATCGACTTTCATATCGACCTCATTCCTGAAGCCAACCTTATCGCCAAAGCTCCTTATCGACTCGCACCGTCTGAAATGCGCGAACTTTCAAACCAACTCCAGGAATTACATGAAAAAGGCTTCATTCGCCCGAGTACCTCTCCTTGGGGCGCGCCAGTCCTTTTTGTCAAAAAGAAGGATGGGTCGTTCAGGATGTGCATCGATTATCGGGAATTGAATAAGTTAACTATCAAGAACCGCTATCCCCTACCTCGCATCGACGATTTGTTTGATCAACTACAAGGCGCTACGTGGTTCTCAAAGATCGATCTACGTTCAGGGTATCACCAGTTACGTATACAAGAGGAGGATATACCCAAAACCGCGTTTCGCACTCGTTACGGCCACTACGAATTCATTGTCATGCCTTTCGGTTTAAACAATGCACCAGCGGTTTTCATGGATCTAATGAATCGCGTGTGTAAACCATATCTCGACCTTTTCGTCATCGTATTCATCGACGATGTCTTGATCTATTCCAAATCAAAGGCCGAACACGCGCAACATTTACATTTGGTTCTCGAGTTACTCCAGGGGAACCAACTCTATGCCAAGTTCTCCAAGTGTGAATTCTGGTTGGAGCAAGTTCAGTTACTGGGTCACATTGTTAATAGTCAAGGTATTCACGTTGACCCTGCGAATATTGAAGCTGTCAAGAGCTGGGTTACGCCTAAGAACCCGTCTGAGGTCCGTTCTTTTCTCGGACTAGCGGGCTATTACCTACGATTCATCGAAGGATTCTCGAAGATTGCTGTGCCGCTTACCGCACTCACGCATAAAGACCAGCCTTTTGTTTGGGGAACTAAGCAAGAGACTGCCTTCCAAACCCTCAAGCACGTGCTTTGCAACGCTCCTATTCTCACATTACCCGACGAAAACGACTTCATTGTCTATTGTGATGCTTCCAACCTTGGTCTCGGTTGTGTCCTTATGCAACGGGACAAGGTCATAGCTTACGCATCTCGTCAGCTCAAAATCCACGAGAAGAACTATACAACCCATGATCTCGAGCTAGGCGCAGTTGTTTTTGCGTTAAAGATTTGGCGACACTACCTATATGGTACCAAGTGTACGATCTTCACCGATCATAGGAGCCTACAAGATATCTTTAATCAGAAGGAACTTAATATGCGTCAACGCCGATGGGTAGAACTTCTCAACGATTACGACTGTGAGATCCGATATCACCCATGCAAGGCGAATGTTGTTTCCGATGCACTTAGCAGACGGAGCTATCTGCTTAGCACTCGTAATGTTCAAGCCCAACACGATCTCGAAACCCTCATCCGTGACGCTCAACATGCGTGTTTTAATGAACGCACTCTGAAGAAAGAAAGAATCTACCACGATGGAGCCCAGCTTGTGAGCAAATCGAATGGGATATTCCACTTTCTGGACCGAATTTGGATTCCCAAACGAACCAATTTGCGACAAATCTTGATGGACGAAGCCCATAAATCCCGGTATTTTATTCATCCTAGTGCCGACAAAATGTACCAGGATCTTCGTTATAAGTACTGGTGGCCAGGTATGAAAAGGGATATCGCTCTTTACGTCGGAAAATGACTAACTTGTGCAAGAGTCAAGGCTGAACATCAAAGACCCTCTGGCTTACTCGAACAACCCCCAATCCCTATGTGGAAATGGGAGAGTATAGCTATGGACTTCGTAACAAAGCTACCACACACGTCATCAGGTCACGACAACATTTGGGTTGTGGTCGACCGTCTGACTAAATCAGCACACTTTTTGCCAATACGGGAAGACTACAAGGTAGAACGATTAGCCCGAATCTACACCGACGAGATCATTTGTAATCATGGAACACCTCATGACATCATCTCTGATCGTGACACTCGGTTTACTTCGCGACTGTGGGAAACGTTTCAAACGGCACTCGGTACATCGCTTAATCTAAGTACCGCTTTCCACCCTCAAACCGACGGTCAGACTGAAAGAACAATCCGTACTCTTGAGGACATGCTCCGTTCGTGTGTCATAGACTTCGGTGGTAATTGGGATAAATACCTACCGTTAGTCGAATTCTCGTATAACAACAGCTATCATTCTAGCATCCAAATGGCACCATTCGAGGCATTATACGGAAGAAGATGTCGATCGCCTATTGTGTGGCACGAGATCGGTCATTCACAATTAACCGGTCCTGAGCTATTGCAAGAAACGACAGAAAAAATTTTCCAAATCCGAGACAACCTAGTGAAAGCTCGGAATCGACAGAAAAGTTACGCCGATAGAAAATGCAAGCCCCGTGAATTTGACGTTGGTGACTACATACTCCTAAAGGTATCACCTTGGAAGGGTGTAGTCCGATTAGGCAAGAAAGGGAAGCTCGCGCCTCGATACGTTGGACCTTTTAAGATTCTGGAAAGGATCGGAAAAGTCGCCTACAGACTCGAACTACCGGAGGAACTTAATAACGTCCACTCGACTTTCCACGTGTCAAACCTCCGAAAGTGCCTAGCTGATCACGACTTACATGTTTCTCTCGATGACTTGCAAGTGAACGAAACATTACACTTCATGGAAAAGCCTGTCGAAATCATGGATCGCCAAACCAAGCAACTCAGACGCTCTCGCATTCCTATCGTGAAAGTCCGATGGGAAGGTAAACGAGGTGCCGAGTTCACTTGGGAACTCGAAAGCGACATGAAGGCAAAGTACCCGCAGTTGTTTGCTACGGCTTCATCCTGATTTCGGGACGAAATTCCCTAAACAAGGGGAGGCTGTAACACCCCGTGTTTTCGAGAAGTCAAAGTCAAAGTCAACGACCGATAGAATTTGACTCCAATCATAACCTTCATCGTCGTGAAAGCAGCAAGTGCTCTAGATATTCTGTCAGTAGTTACTTTTGGTGTATTTATTTTAGTTGTATTTTGTGGAGTAAGTGCCTATAATTTCAAAAATCGATGCATGTTAATCGCTATTCCACTGACGACTGTGAACTATAGGCAGTAACAATGCGATAAAGTTAACTAAATGATAAACAAACTATGTTAAATCTGCATCAAATCGAATCGCAACTCGAACTACGCAATTGGAAAATTGTTATACGTGTGTGTGTGCCCTATGTGTTACTTGTGCATGTTTAATTATGTTATGTTGTGGTAATCAAGCGAATCGCAAATCGAAACTCGAAACACAATCGAACTCAATCGCAAATCAAATCGCAATCTACTCGCAACACGAGAAACGAAGGTGTTATAGGATGTTGTATGCTAGATATAGTAGTTGGGACTAAAAGTAATTTGACTAAGAAACCCTATCGTGTCGAACCGCTCGCAATCGGAAATGAAACACCAAAAATCGTCGCGTCTAACATTCGAACCGAGTGCCATCCGGCCGGATAGCCATCCGACCGGATAGCCACTATGTCAGGGAGTCAGGTGCCATCCGATCGAGATGTCATCCGACCGGATAGCACTTTCCTCTTTTGGAATCCTATAAATACCCCTGTCATTGTCATTCTTTCCACTTTTGGAAACCCTCTGTCCGAACAACTCGTGCTCCACACCTTTTCTCCGATTTCTCTCGATTCCGGTAAGTTTTCGTCCTAAACCTTGTACTTTCGTAATCTACACCTTTCTATCTTTTGAATCTTAACTTTTAACCGTGAAACCACTAGATTTCAGGTGTTCTTGGATGACGTCATCATAAGTTCTTGAAGAACTTCATGTTTTGGCTTCAACCCACCAAAAGCAACCTAGATCTAACCGATTTCCACACAAATACACAAAGATCTTGTAAAGATCTCAACACAAGAATGGTGAAAAGGGATTGAAAGATGTTTTTTAAACTTCTTTCAACTCTTTTACACTCAAAACACTAAAAACCGGTAGAATCGGGTTCTGATCTAGTCTCCTACTCATTCTTAGTGTTGTACTGGTTCGGATCTGGATTCTACTCACGAGACCAACAATCTCGGGTTGAACAGGGATAACCGTTTTGAGCCGATAACCGGCTGAACTAGGGTAATTCCTGGTCAGTATAGTCGTCTGGGTCAAAATGGGAGTTCTATTGGATAACATGTTGTCAAGACGTCTCGAAATAACGACAAACCATCCAAACGACCAAGTGTAAGACGAATGGAACAATCGGAACGGATTGCTGTCCGACCGGATTGCTGTCCGATCGGATAGGTCATCCGAATGGATTGCCATCTGAACGGATCACACTTGGGTCCCACCTTTAAGCAACCTTATTCGAGGTCTGCGTATTGAACGAATTGCTATCCGATCGGACGACCATCTGATTGGATTACTCTTCGGATCATGAGATACTAAGACTTTGAAGACTTAAACAATTTTCAACATGTTCATTAACAGGGCTGCCACCCGACCGGATGGACATCCGATCGAGTGACACTTGTGCTGTGAACTTGCCTTCACTAAGTAATCTCACCACTAAGTTGCCGACCGACCGGACTACCGTCCGACCGGATGACCATCCGAACGGATTGTCATCCGCATGACCCACCATCCGATCGACCGACTTGATGGATAGGGATACTTCAATGCTTTCAAAATGCTACAATGAAAACTTCAAAAGTCAAGTCATCATACACAAACACATTCATCCTAATGGAAGAAACAATCCACTCGAATAGTCATCCGACCGGATGACCATCCGAACGGATTGTCCTCCGCACGGATTGCTGTGCGCTCGGATTATCATCCGAACGAATTACCATCCGACCCACTCTCACCCTGTATCATTTTACGCGTTATTTACCATTATGCTATCGAATCTATTCAGGCTAACCTTACTCGCTAAGCGCTCCCTTCAATCCATCAACCGCTGTGAGTATACTCGATCCCTTTTTGCTTTATGCACTTTTGGGTGTTACATACGTTACAACTATTCAAATCACATCAAACACACTACTCAATACTATTTGAACGCTAACCGTTAATGCATGTTATACGTGGCTTATGAATGCTTGTTTGTTATGTTTACACATGGAATGTTGTCTACCTGCCTTAGCAACGATAGTACTATAGTTTGGACTCAGCACCCGTTCGCGGGGGTTGTTAAGGATCATTACTTGCATGGATTACGGTGGTAATCATGTATTGCGAACTTCATTTGGCAGTCAACCCGCAGTCATTGGTATCGATGGTTCTGTGTCGATAACTAACGTGCTTTATTTCACTATGTGTACGTGCTAGTTATGCGTAAACGAATTCGAACTCTATATGCTATTATCAAACTTGCATGCTCACCTTTACATTTTATGTATTGAATTTATTTTAACGTATGTGACAGGTGCTTAGGACGCACACTTGGTAGGAATTTGAAGTTAGAATAAAGCTTTAGAGCCCAACAAATAGTTGTCTGTAGCGGTCAAACTAAGGGTCTCCAGAAGCAGATAAACAATTGCTGCCTATTTAAATCTGAGTTGTCGGAACATAATATTTGCCTGGATTTTGTCTGTAATAATTAAATTGTTGTTTGAGATACGGTATGGGACGTGTTATATAAATTGAATAGTAATGATAATTGTTATGGAAACTTCTGGACAATCTGTTTCGCTCAGTGCCATGCCCCGATGATTCCGCCATCGGTTGGGGTGTGACAACCATTGTCTAGGAGACAGCTTGAGGCCATAAAGAGATTTATTCAATTTACATACGTAGTTCTCCTTGCCAGGAACTACAAAGCCTTCGGGCTGTTGCATAAAAATCTCTTCCTCAAGCTCACCATTTAAGAAAGCTGTAGTAACATCAAGTTGCTCTAACTCATAATCATTAGAAGCAACCAACCCCAACAATACACGAATGGAAGTATGTTTGACAACTGGGGAATAAATGTCAGTATAATCAATGCCAGGAATCTGACTGTAGCGTTTAGCTACTAACCGAGCTTTGTACCTTGGTTTCTCGGTTGGGTTGATAGGTTCTTTGAGCTTGTAGACCCACTTGCATTTAACTGGCCTTTTCCCTTTCGGAATAGGAACTAAGTCCTAAGTACCATTTCTTTACAAGGATTCCATCTCATTATGCATAGCAATCATCCAATCACTTGAGTCTTTAGACTTGATAGCCTCATCATAATTAACAGGCTCCATTCCTGACTCAATATCGGCAGCAACAGTAAGAGCATAAGCAACAAGATCAGATTCAGCATACCTCTTCGAAGGAACAATTTGTCTTCTCGGCCTATCTCTCGCAATGCTTGGAGTAGTAGCTTGTGGTTGTGAAGGTGTTGAATCCTCAACAACAACATGCTCATCTGGCGAGGAAGACTCTTGATGCTCAAATGTACTCTGATCGGTAGTAGATGGAGTAGGAAGCTCCACCTCCACTTGAGATTGCTCTTTTCTTGCTTTGGATGATGCATCAGATGTATCTGTAGCTTTTGAAGAGTCTACAACTGGTTGAATCATACTAGACTCGTCAAAAGTAACATCTCTTGAGATAATAACTTTCTTCAGTTTAAAGCTCCATAACTTGTAACCTTTTACCCCCGGATTGTACCCAAGAAAAACGCATTTGATTGCTCTCGGTTCTAACTTCCCATTGTCAACACGTGCATACGCTGGACATCCAAAAGGTTTTAAAACTGTATAATTGGCAGGTTTTCCGGACCATAGATCAAACGGAGTTTTCTTCTCAATTGCTCGTGATGGTGATCGGTTGATAAGATAGCAAGCATTCGAAGCAGCCTCCGCCCAAAAAGACTTTGGCAGTTTGGAATTAGAAAGCATACACCGGACCTTCTCCATAATGGTGCGATTCATCCTTTTGGCTACACCATTTTGTTGAGGTGTATGGACCACCGTGCGGTGTCGAGTGATGCCTTCCTTTCGACAATAGGCATTAAACTCTTCTGAGCAAAACTCAAGTCCATTATCCGTGCGAAGATACTTTACCACCAATCCTGACTGCTTTTCAACCTGAACTTTCCAGTTTCTGAAGGTAGAAAAAACGTCTCCCTTGTGTTTTAAGAAGAAAGACCACACCTTCCTGGAGAAATCATCAATGATAGTGAGCATATAATTAGCTCCACCTTTCGAAGCAACTCGAGCCGGTCCCCATAAATCCGAGTGGACATAGTCAAGTGGTCCTTTCGTTGTATGAATACCACTTAGAAAACTCACTCGTTTTGCCTTGCCAAACACACAGTCTTCACATAACTCTAAATCAACAATCTTTTGTTCACCAAGTAATCCCCTTCGACTCAATTCGGACATGCCTTGAAAACTCATTTGGCCGAGTCGAAGATGCCAAAGACGGGACTGATCTGGTTCAGAAAGAGACTTTGAAACAACAGCAGCATCACTCGAAATTGTTTGCCCGTCAAGAAAGTAGAGGTCTGAGGTTTTTCGCTTGGCCCTCAGTTTGTCGGAACCATCTTTGAATACCCTGAGAACTCCACCTTTACCGGCAAACTCGTATCCTTTTTTATCAAAGGAGCTGAGAGATAACAAGTTTCTTCTGAGGTCAGGAACGTATCTAACATTCCCAATGGTTCGGATAACTCCGTCAAACCTACGGATTCTGACTGAGCCATGTCCAACAACTGGACATGTAGAATTATTGCCCATTAAGACATAACCCTGGTTAACCTTTTCAAATGTATAAAACCAACTTTTGTTGTGACATATATGAAAAGTACAACCAGAATCAAGTATCCATTCATCAGTGGAATCCAGTTTATCTGAATAAATTGTCAGGAGTTCTCCAATACAACCGACCTCCACTACATCAGCTTCACCCGAAGTGCTAGCTTGTCTACCATTTACTGCTGCTTTCTCTTTATTCTTCAACTTGAAACATTCATCAATTGTATGTCCCTTCTTATGACAGTAATTGCAAAACTTTCATTTGCCTTTAGACTTGGATCTCATTCTGTTGGAAGATTGAGGGTTTTTACCCCTATCTGTTGTTCTTCCTCAAGCATTTAAACCTTCAGCTTTCTCGTCACTGGTACCACCACCAGTAATATGCTTCATCTTTTCTTTTGAATCCAAAGCTGTATAAACTTCATCTAAGACAAGAGTGTCACGGCTATAGATGATAGTATCACGAGAATGGCTGTATGATTCGGGCAACGATGACAGCAAAAATAAAGCCAAGTCTTCATCTTCGTACTGAACATCCATATTCTCTAAGTTATTGACTAACTCTTTGAATGTGGAAATATGTTCAGCTAAAGAACCTCCTTCAATCATTTTGAGATTGAACAACCGTTGCTTAAAATGCAACTTGTTTGGTAAGCTCTTAGTCATCAACAATTGCTCCAACTTTAACCATAAAGAAGCCGCTGAAGTTTCTTTTAAAACATCTTGCAAAACATCGTTTGACAAGTGCAAACGAATCTGGGATAGAGCTTTTAGATCTTTCATCTCCTTGTCTTCATCGGTCCATGACATGGGCATCTTTTCGAAACCCAAAAGCGCCTTATGTAAATCCATCTGAATTAGAACATCTCTCATCTTTACTTACCATAAAGGAAACCTGGTGGTTCGATCTAACAACGGAATATCAAGCGTAATCAAGCAGTAATTAATTGTGGTAAAAGAGTGTGAAAACTCGCCCCAAAGATCCGAGCAGTAATTAATAATATTAGTTCAACGCGGAATAGAATTAATGTATCAAGCGTAATCAAGCACCGGATAATTTTAAAGGTAGAAATTAAAATAAAAGAGACACGGGGATTTACGTGGAAAACCCAAATCGGGAAAAACCATGGGTTGCAGAAGCCGAGAAACAATCCACTATAATTTTGCAGTGTTTACAGAGTAGAAAATTTATCAACAAAAATAGTTGATGAGAACTCATTAATTGATATCTAGGCATCCTACATGATCTTGCCTCGGATCCCTAAGCATGGTTACCTGAAACGTGTAGAAAATTTATCAACAAAAATAGTTGATGAGAACATAGGTTTATAATAACAAACCATGTGTAAAATACATTTATACAATCCAACAAGTATATATGTATCATAAGTACACATTAGATAACAAACACATGACGCACACAATCAAACCTAATGGCAAAATGACATAATAGATGATTATGGTTTCAATCACCCAGTAGCGATTAATGGGTTTGTCAATTCCATAGCGCTATAATGCACTACCGTTGGCCTGCATAAGTTAATGATTGTGCATAGGTTAACGATTATCATGGATGGTTGCTCTAAATAACATGTGTGATTATGAAATACTTGTTTAGCGATTTGAATTGTATTCAAAGAATGATCTTAATGATTACATGTTTCATCCCAAAATAAGAAAGCGGTAAAAAGGAACTATGATTCTCACCTTGTGATTAGGTGGCTTAACTTGACTTGATTATGATCGCGAGAACCATTTTATGGATACCCTAAAGAATCAAGGCTTATAAGTGATTAGTTCATAATGTTGGAGGGTGCCATCTTAAGCAACTTCAACAATGCCTAAACTAATGCCCTAACTAAAACAGAATCTTGTTCCATTATACTTACCAAAATATCGCATTTTACATGATCATATAAGGAACACACTATGTCAAACACTCTAAGTATTCCAATCTTCGTTGTTAGCAATAGTTGTTACACCCCAGCCGATGGCGGAAACATCGGGGCGTGGCACTGAGCAAAACAGATTGTTCATGAGTATTCATAACAACTATTCATTACCAGATAGTCAAATGTTATGTCCCATACCACAACATATCCAAATAAAAACAGTTATTACAAATAATTGTCTCAAAAAACAAATACTATTCCGACGACTCAGATTTAAGCGTGATAAGCTTGATTCACCAAGGCACAGCATTCCTAGCATCTTAAACACCTGTCACATACGTTAAAATAAAAGTCAATACACATAGTGTAAAGGTGAGCATACAAGTTTGATAGTATAATATAGGGTTCGAAATTGTTTACACATAACCAGCATGTGCAACGTATATTGTGAAGCACGTAAGTTATCGACAAAGATCCTATCAATACCAGTGACTGATGGTTGAATGCATAAGGAGTTCGCAACACATATTCACCACTGCGAACATGTGATTAATGGTCCTTAACAACCCCTGAGTGAACAGGTGCTGAGTCCAAACTATAGTACTATCGTTGCTAAGGCAGGTAGAGAGCAATCCATGTGTAAACATAACAAACAGGCATTCATCGAGTCACGTATAACATGCGGTAACGGTTAGCGTTAAAATGTGTTTGCGTTGTGTGTTCGATGTGATTTAGAATAAGTAACGTATGTAACACCCAAAAATGCATAAGCAAAAGGGGATCGAGTATACTCACATCGATGATGGATTGAAGGGAGCGCTTTAAGAGCGAGATTAGCCTGAACAGTTAATGATAGCATAAGTGAAGAGCGGTGCGTAAAACGAGAAAAGTGCCAAGGGTAGAATGGTGACCCGGATGGCAATCCGTTCGGTCAGCCATTCGATCGGATGTTGATCCGTTCGGGTGGTCATCCGTTCGGATGGCCACTCGGTCGGACAGACATTCGTTGGCTTGGATGTGTTTGTTTATGATGGATTGTCTTTTGAAGTTTTCGTTGTAGCATTTCAAGATCAGGGAAGTATCTCTATCCTTCAGGTCGTTCGATCGGACGGTCTTCCGATCGGATGGCAACCCGTTAGTTAAGAACTGGTGATCCTTGAATAGTGTGAAAACTTGTTAGGTGTTGGAAGCCATTAGTCATCCGATCGGATCGTCGTTCAATCGGATAGCAATCCGATCAGACGGTAATCCATTCGGGTGACTGTTTTGTTTTGGAATTTGTTAAGTTTGAAAGTTTACCGTTTGATTGAGACGGTACGACATCAGTTTGAACAACTAGAATTTTCACCAAGTTCCAGCGGTCCGATCGGATGGGAATCACCCCAACTCGATCAGCCAACTGTTTCTTGACGGTTTGTTAATGTTCACCCGACATCGATGGTCTCATGGACAGAACTCAGATCTCGAGCCGATACAACACTAAGAACGAGTAGAAGATCAGAACAAGGTCCGGTTCTATCGGGTTGAGTGCATTGAGTGTAGAAGAGTTGAAAGAAATAGAATAAATCATCTTTCAATCCTTTTTATCTCAAAACACTTAGATTTATGTAAAAACATTGCTAACTCATATGGAAATCATTCAGATCCAAGTTTTTCTTGGTGGAATGAAGCCAAACATTGAAGTTCATGAGAACTTCATGATGACATCACCCTAGAACACCTCAAATCCACTGATTTCACCATTAAAAGTGAAGATTGTTTGGTGAAAAAGATGTAGAATCAAGTGTAGATCATAGAAGTCCAAGGATCTAGGAAGAAACTTACAAGAATTGAGAGAAATCGAGAGAAAAGAGTGCTTGAGCGTCTGGTTCGGATGAGAGTGCTGTCACATCAAATGATGTGACAGGAGGGGTATTTATAGGTTTCTTAAAATGGCAAAAAGCATAAAGGATTGAGTGGGCCACCGATCGGATGGCAGTCCGATCGGGTGGCGACCCGGTCGACTGACCATCCGATCGAGCGGTCGCTTGATCGAGTGGGTTTGGCGGGTTGGACTTCGCGTTTCGTTTCGCGTGTTGAGCGTTGCGATTCGATTCGAGTGAGCGATGCGATAGTATTACCATTAATCCTAACCACTATATCTAACATACAATCACTATCAGTAACTTGCGTTTAGCGTGTTCGATTAGATTGCGATTCGATTGAGTTGCGATATCGATAGAGTTGCGATTGCGTCTCGATTAATCACCACAAAACATAAATAAATATGCACAGTTAACACATAAATAGCACACGCATGTAAAACAATATCCAGAACATGTAATTCACTACGATTCGTATTATGATTCGATGTCGATGTCGATTCGATTAGAGTTAGGTTGATTAGCGTTTAGTTAGCTTTATCGCATTGTTACTTCCTATTGTTCACAGTCGTAGTCGATTAATAGCGATAAACACACATCGATTACTGCGATTATTGATAAGTACTCCACATAATACAACTTAATAAGTCACATAAAAGAAATTCATTACAAGTCAAGTCGTGCGATCGGTCGTTGACTTTGACCTTGACTTTGACTTTGACTTCTGGGAACACGGGGTGTTACAGCCTCCCCTAGTTGAGGAAATTTTGTCCCGAAATTTAAGAAGTAGACGTATCGAACAGATGCGGGTACTTCGCCTTCATGTCACTTTCAAGTTCCCAAGTGAACTCTGCGCCGCATTTGCCTTCCCAGCGAACCTTCACAATGGGAAGACGTGAGCGTCTGAGTACCTTAGTCTCTCGTCCCGTGATCTCGACAGGCTTTTCCATGAAGTGTAATGTTTCGCCCACTTGCAGATCCTCTAGAGGGACATGTAACTCCTCGTTGGCCAAACACTTTCTGAGGTTCGAAACGTGGAAAGTCGGGTGAACATTACTCAGTTCCTCCGGTAGTTCGAGTCTATAGGCCACTTTGCCAATTCTTTCCAGAATCTCAAAGGGTCCTACATATCGAGGCGCGAGCTTTCCTTTCTTGCCGAATTTGATCACCGCCTTCCAAGGTGCAACCTTTAGGAGTACGTGATCGCCAACGTCAAATTCAAGGGGCTTGCGGCGTCTATCGGCGTAACTTTTCTGACGACTCCGAGCTTTCAGTAGATTGTCTCAAATCTGGAGGACTTTGTCAGTCGTTTCTTGCAGTAGCTCAGGACCGGTAAGTTGTGCGTCTCTGATCTCGTGCCACACAATAGGCAATCGACATTTTCTTCCGTATAATGCCTCAAAAGGTGCCATTTGTATACTAGAATGGTATCTGTTATTATACGAGAATTCGACTAAAGGTAAGTGCGCGTCCCAATTACCACCAAAATTTATGACACACGAACGAAGCATGTCTTCAAGGGTACGAATCGTTCTCTCAGTCTGACCGTCAGTTTGGGGATGAAAAGCGGTACTTATATTAAGAGTAGTACCGAGAGTAGATTGAAACGTTTCACAAAGACGCGAGGTAAACCGACCGTCGCGGTCAGAGATGATGTCTCGAGGTGTCCCATGTCGACAGATAATTTCATCGGTGTAGATTCGGGCTAATCGTTCCACCTTATAGTCTTCTCATATTGGCAAAAAGTGGGCGGATTTAGTCAGACGATCAATGACAACCCAAATGCTGTCGTGACCTGATGGCGTGCGCGGTAGTTTCGTTATGAAGTCCATGGCTATACTTTCCCACTTCCACATAGGGATCTTGGGTTGGACAAGTAAGCCAGAGGGTTTTTGTTGCTCAGCCTTGACTTTTGAACAACTCAGGCATTCCGAAACGTAGATGGCAATATCCCTCTTCATGCCCGGCCACCAGTACTTATAGCGCATGTCCTGGTACATCTTGTCTGCACCGGGATGAATGGAGTATCGCGATTGGTGAGCTTCGTCTAACAAGATTCGTCGCAATTTGGTACGCTTAGGAATCCAAATTCGGTCCAAATAGTAGAATATACCATTTGCTTTATTCACGAGTTGAGCACCATCATGAGTGATCCGTTCCTTTTTCAAGGTACGCTCGGTAAAACAAGCATGTTGGGCGTCGCGAATAAGAGTCTCGGGATGGTACTGGGCTTGAGTATTGGGTACGCTATGTAAATAGCTCCGTCGACTGAGAGCGTCGGTAATGACGTTTGCTTTGCCTGGATGGTAACGAATCTCACAGTCGTAATCGTTGAGTAGTTCTACCCACCGGCGTTGACGCATGTTCAGATCTTTCTGGTCAAAGATGTGTTGTAGGCTCCTATGATCGGTAAAGATCATACACTTAGTACCATAAAGGCAGTGTCGCCAAATCTTTTAACGCAAAAAAAACTGCGCCAAGCTCGAGGTCGTATGTGGTGTAGTTCTTCTCGTGGATCTTGAGCTGACGAGATGCGTATGCGATAACCTTTCCTCGTTGCATGAGGACACAACCAAGACCAAGGTTAGAGGCATCGCAATAAACTATGAAGTCGACGTCTCCTTCGGGTAACGAGAGAATAGGAGCGTTGCAAAGCATAGACTTCAGCATTTGAAAGCCTTTCTCTTGTACAGTTCCCCAAACAAAAGGTTTATCCTTGTGAGTGAGAGCGGTGAGCGGTACGGTGATTTTCGAAAAGTCAGAGATGAATCGGCGATAGTAACCCGCCAATCCGAGAAATGAACGAACTTCGGACGGGTTCTTAGGTGTAACCCAACTCTTAACGGCTTCGATCTTCGCGGGATCAACATGAATTCCTTTACTATTAATGACGTGACCCAGGAATTGGACCTCCTCCAACCAGAATTTGCAGTTGGAGAACTTAGCATAGAGACGGTTTCCCTGGAGTAACTCAAGAACCAAACTGAGATGTTGCGCGTGTTCGGCTTTGGTTTTGGAATAGATCAGGATATCATCGATAAACACGATGACGAAACGGTCAAGATAGGGTTTGCACACACGATTCATTAGGTCCATGAAAACAGCGGGGGCATTAGTAAGACCAAAAGGCATAACAACAAATTCAAAATGACCATAACGGGTTCAAAATGCGGTTTTGGGTATATCCACCTCTTGGATTCGTAGTTGATGATAACCTGAACGTAGATCGATCTTGGAAAAACACGTAGCGCCTTGTAGTTGATCAAATAAATCGTCGATTCGGGGTAGGGGATAGCGATTCTTGATAGTAAGCTTATTCAACTCCCTATAGTCGATGCACATCCTGAACGATCCATCCTTCTTTTTGACGAAGAGGACAGGTGCGCCCCAAAGAGAGGTGCTTGGGCGAATAAAGCCTTTTTCAAGTAGTTCCTGGAGCTGACTCGAAAGTTCTCGCATTTCCGATGGCGCGAGTCGATTTGGAGCTTTAGCGACAGGGTTGGCTCCAGGAACGAGGTCGATGTGAAAGTCGATATCATGACTCGGAGGTAATCCGGGTAGATCTTACGGAAATACATTAGGAAAATCGCGAACAACGGGGACTTCTTCCAACGTCTTCCCTTTCTTTTTCTCCTCCGCTACTACGATATGTGCCAAGAAAGCTTGGTATTCCTTGCGGAGATACTTGCTAGCCTGGACACACGACACGAGTTAGAGTTTCTTCGAAGCAACTTCTCCATAAACACACAATGGATCACCATTTGCGAGTGAGAAATGAATCATCTTATCGAAACAAATGACTTCAGCATGATTTTCCCGAAGGAAATCCATGCCAACTATGATGTCGAAGCTACCGAGTTGCATCGGTATTAGGTTGATCGGAAAAATATGACCGTTGAGATCGAGGGTACAACCACGTAAAACAGAATTGACGGTGACGGTCTTTCCGGTGGCTACTTCTACATCGAAGGTCGTTGGGAGGTTAGCGCACTTACGATTTAGGAGCTTTTCGAATTCAAACGACACAAAACAGTTATCGGCTCCAGTATCAAATAAACACGAAGCATAAATACCATTCACTAGAAACGTACCATTGACAACGTTGTTGTCTGCCTGAGCCTGGCGGGCGTTGATGTTGAAGACCCGCCCGTGGGCTGCTTATGGTGCTGGTTGTTGTTGTTGTGCTGGTTGCTGCTGTGCTGGCTGCTGCTGCTGCTGATGTTGCTGTTGCGGCTCTTGCTTGACCACCCTGTTTGGGCAGACGTTTGCGAAATGGTTAGGATCACCACACGCAAAGTAGGCTCGTGCCTAAGCAGCGGGTGCATGAGCTGCTTGCTGTCCTTGAGGAGCGACTAGAGCAGGAGCTTGTGCTTGATTTGGAGCTTGAGTCTGGCGAGCACGGCAGTTGGTGGTGAAATGACCATACATGTTGCAATTTGCACAAAATCGGCAAGCGATAGCAGTCGGGTGATGATAGGTGCAAGTAGGGCAAAGCGGGTGTGGTCCGGTGTATGCACGCTTAGCAAGGGGTGCATTGGCCACGGGCGCCGCTACTTGACGTTGTTGCGGTTGCTGTTGAGCTGGTACCGCTTGAATTGGTGCAGCAGTGATTGCACAGTTCTTGTTGCTGGAACTGCTGTTCTTTCTCTTGCGTCTTGACAGCTTTGACGATTGCGGTGCGGTGGTGGTAGTCTCAGTGGTGGGAGTAGCTGTAGCTTGATGCAGACTCTTGGAGGCTTTGTCGAAATAGCCTGACCTAACCCGCTTGTCGTTGATTTCAACAGCGAGTAGGTAGGTCTCCTCGATTGTTGTTGTTTTTGCAGCCTGAACAAAATCAGCGACACAGTATGGAAGAGCACAGATATACTTCTTGATTGTCATCTCAGGAGTTGTCACTTGGCCTGGACAGATAAGACTGAGTTGCTTGAAGCGAGCAGTTAAACCCGCGTTATCACCTCCTTCTTGTTTGATATGCCAGAATTCATCTTCTATCTTCTAGAGTTCATGGGGAGGACAGAACTCTTGAATCATTATGTTCTTCAACTCTTCCCAAGACAATCCATAAGCTGCGTCGTTTCCTCGCTTATTTCTTTCAGCCATCCACTAATCTAATGCGCGGGATTGGAAGACGCCAGTAGCATTGGTTGTGCAAAGATGATCTGGGCATCCACTTTGACGTAAGGTGACTTCGATTGAATCGAACCATTGGAACATAGCAGTCGGCCCTTCTGTTCCAGTAAATTCTTTTGGTCCGCAAGCTTTAAATTGTTTGAAGCTGAAAGCAGCTTTGGGAGATTCAGTCCTGGATTCTTCGGACGACTTGCTAGCATTCTCATTTATCTCGCTGAAAATCTGCGGGATCGCTTTGACAACTTGACTTGAAACAAGTTAGTTTTCGCTTAGCAGTGCGAGAGAGATGTGATCCAGATAACGACATTGTCTGCAGTAGACATCGTCACAGGACTCAAACACAATTTGATTACCCCCTAGTTTAGTCTATCGTACGAATATAGTAGTATTTAATCACAGAAACACGTTCACATGTCATCCCATAATAACATGTAGCCCGTGTAAGCACATAAGCAATTAGGCACATAGTTCACATAAGCACAGAAACAGACAGGCGCGTAAGCACGTAGAGCACAGAAACACACTATATTTTGCACGTATTCACCTACAGATATAACACGTATTCACCTATCCTTCCAGTTGCGAGTTCAATCTAAAGTAGCGGGTGCGAGTGACGATTAGCGATAGCAGCGATTTGTGTTTTAGCGGAGTGAGAAACGTAGAATCAAAACCATCAGTATCGCTTACCTCAAAACGCTAACAAATAAACGCATAAAATTGGTAAATCACAGAGTTGGCGGTAGCGATTTCCAAAAATCGTAACACATAAAATCGAATAGATTGTCTCGGGTGCGTTAGACTTTGACTACCCAAGGTGATTCGACTATTCACAAGGACTTTAAGAGCACACTTTAGCTTTCTAGACTGTGCTCTTGCCTCCATTCTGGGCAATTGGCACGCATCCTTCCAGTTAACAGCGCGTCTCAAGTCGTTGGAGTCCGTCGAGACCTTGGTGAGAGTTTCGTAAAACCAATTAGAGAACGGAACAACTCATCAAGATTCGGGTCTCACCCCTAGCTTAACGACCACGTTCCTGTTCGTATTGGGAGGGATTTGCGTTGAAGTGTGGATTTCACTCCTGATTCAACGCAAATTCTTGTATTTAATAGTAAAATTCGTGCGTCGTGCAAGCGATTCAGTCAAGAGTTTACGGTTTTCACACCTAATCTCGACCAAATCATGTGATTGTGCTGTACTGGCCTTAGGAAAGGCTAAAACGACTCAAACAATCCTAGGAAAGATTGTCGAGCGTTTGGAGATTGAGCTGGGATACTTTGTACGAAGTGCACAACTCGGGCAACGTGACCTACTTCATCCGAGGTGTTTCACTCAAGCGAAGTAACTCACCTTGTGCGAGTTGTCCCGTTTCATACTGGTATTCCCTAATGTTGCATAAGTGATAGAATTTACTCAAATAGAGGTCGCGTTGGGTACTTAGTCTATAGTCTAGGTCGATTCTAAGACGACAACCCGGACTAGGTTGTGTCTTTCCTAGTTCCCTATAGTTATGGCTCTGATACCAATCTGTCGCACCCCAGCCGATGGTGGAAACATCGGGGCGTGGCACTGAGCAAAACAGATTGTTCATGAGTATTCATAACAACTATTCATTACCAGATAGTCAAACGTTATGTCCTATACCACAACATATCCAAATAAAAACACTTATTACAAATAATTGTCTCAAAAAACAAATAATGTTCCGACGACTTAGATTTAAGCGTGAAATAACTAGACCCCTAGCTTGATTCACCAAGGCACAGCATTCCTAGCATCTTAAACACCTGTCACATACGTTAAAATAAAAGTCAATACACATAGTGTAAAGGTGAGCATACAAGTTTGATAGTATAATATAGGGTTCGAAATTTTTTACGCATAACCAGCATGTGCAACTTATATTGTGAAGCACGTAAGTTATCGACAAAGATCCTATCAATACCAGTGACTGCGGGTTGACTGCATAAGCAGTTTGCAACACATATTCACCACTGAGAACATGTGAGTAATGGTCCTTAACAACCCCTGAGTGAATACGTGCTGAGTCCAAACTATAGTACTATCGTTGCTAAGGCAGGTAGACAGCAATCCATGTGTAAACATAACAAACAGGCATTCATCGAGTCTCGTATAACATGCGGTAACAGTTAGCGTTAAAATGTGTTTGCGTTGTGTGTTCGATGTGATTTAGAATAAGTAACGTATGTAACACCCAAAAGTGCATAAGCAAAAAGGGATCGAGTATACTCACAGCGATGATGGATTGAAGGGAGCGCTTTCAGAGCGAGATTAGCCTGAACAGTTAACGATAGCATAAGCGAAGAGCGGTGCGTAAAACGAGAAAAGTGCCAAGGGTAGAATGGTGACCCGGATGGCAATCTATTCGGTCAGCCATTCGATCGGATGTTGATCCGTTCGGGTGGTCATCCGTTCGGATGGCCACTCGGTCGGACTGACATTCGTTGGCTTGGATGTGTTTATGTATAATGGCTTGTCTTTTGAAGTTTTCGTTGTAGCATTTCAAGATTAGGGAAGTATCTCTATCCTTCAGGTCATTCAATCGGACGGTCTGTAACGCCCTGCTTATTTGTACTTTCCATTTATAGCAAGTCTTGTTCGTGTTTCTATTTTTGGAAACCTTGTGTTCTTGTAATCGTTCTCTCTTTCTAACCGTTGTAAAATCCGAGACTTGGATCATAAATAAAACTTGCATTTTGTTAATTACATGTCATACATACTTTATACATGCTCATACATTCAATTTCGTGAAACCATTGATGCTTATTCGTAATTCTTTGAAACTATGTGCTAAACTTGTAAATACGTGAAACTTATGCGTAAAACGTGCTTTGATCGTAAACGATACTTGTATACGACCTTCATACGCTTAATTATACTTGGTTTATGTTCCTCATACTTGATTTTCCCTTAAACTATGCTTTTATGGCGAAACAAGTCCCTAAAACACCCTAAAGCCCTAAATAGCAAACTAGAGGGGCCTAAATGCAATAAACTCAAACTTCAGGCCACCCCCTCCACAAGGGCCGCGTAGACTAACCCCCTGGGTTACGCGGGCCGCCTAGCAACCACCAGAACCAGCAAAATGTTTTCCTTCGTGATTTTGAGCGGGATTTGCTTGATTTTGAGTTTCTAAACGGGTTTTTGGCATTAATAACACACCTAACTCAATCCCTATATAAACACACTCTTGTCCAAGCCATTTGCACTTTAGATACACTCTCAACACTCTCTTAAACTCTCAAATTCGTAGCTGAAAGTGCAGGTTCGAGCAAAATCATCAAGCTCCACTAAAGTGAGCATAACTTCTTCATTTCTTATCCTTTTTAGATCATTCTTTTTCCAGAACACTTGGATCGTCCATAGCTTCGATTCCATGGGTATTTCACAGAGAATAAGTCTCTGGAACTCCGGAAATATGGCTCCAAAGTTCACTGATTTCATTTAATTTTGTCTACACTTGTTCAAACTTGAGTTTAACTCACTCAAACCCACGTCCTTATGCTTATAACCACTTCTATGGTTAGTTAAGCTTAAAAACGGGGCTGAGACATACAACATCAGAGGATAAACCTCAAATACTTTCTGTTTTAATTAGGGTTTTTAACCCACAAGTCATGTTCAAGCTTCAAGCTTGATGAAGGTGTGATTATGGACCAACCTGGGTTGTCCAACAAAGAATCCCCACATTTCTTGATGATTTCTCTTGGTATAGTTGTTGTTATTCTTGTATTAACATTAGTTTATGAGCCTCCTTGTATGTTTTTACATCAAGTGTAGTGGTGAACCATAAGAGGTACCTAAATGGAAGCTTGTTCTTCCTACCTCCTACATGATTTCTATGACACAATAGAGGTACCTAAATGAAGATTAATCTTCTACCTCATGCTTGACTATTGGACTTAATAATACCTATATTACTTATACATATATATACTATTCGAACTCTTGATGTTGGACTTGTATGTTACTCATGAAAACATTAACCCTTGTGGTTTCATAGTGTCAAGAACAAGTACTTGGTGTTAAAGGATGATTACTTTCGAATACCTATATTCTTATGTTTTAATTCCGAATCCTTAATCTTCCGATTTCCCCAAACTCATACACTTCGTTTCTTCGTGTAGAAGGACTTGGTGTTCCAACTTCCTAATCAACCAACTCACTCGCGGGATTATCAAGTAGAATACTTGCAAAACCGTGAGTATACTTGAATCCCCCTCTTTACTTTTACCACTTTTGGGGTGTAACATGTTTCCTTATAAACATACACATGAATATTTTACTTTAATGCACAAACATTCCTATAACATGCTTGTATACGTGATTGCTTGATACTTTAAACTTGGGTTGAGGACATCTTGTGTCAGACTTATCATTAACTTCGTACGAGCCTATCCGTGACATATGTAGCGCTATAGGATTAACGCCCCGCCCGTAGACTTGTGGTTATGTCATGAGCATATTGTGTTTCATCATTGGTTTGATATGTTAGACACATGCCGAATTTAAGGTTTATCTTGTATCACATGCTTGCTATGAGGAATTGTTTAATCATCTTTTTATGCTATGTACGTATCAAACTTGTATACTCGCCTTTGCTTTTGCATTGAACTTTATTTTAAACATGTTACAGGTTGAGGATGACGAATGCTATGAAATGAAGTAGCGTTGATGCCTAGATACACATATAGACGTTTAGGTTTAATATGTTGTATCAATTTTGCTTATGTTGTATTGTACTTCCTTTGAACTTGTCGTATTTGAATTTCTTGTAATGTTGACAATTTACTTTATGGAATGAAATCGGTTTATTTAAATATTGTCACCATTGGTGTTATGAAGTCTCTTGCAATCTCGGTTTCGTCTCACTCCGATGTTTCTGCCATCGGTTGGGGTGTGACAGATTGGTATCAGAGCCATAACTATAGGGAATTAGGTAGAATTGCCATGTTCGACCTAGTCTATAGTAGGAACCATATTTTTTACCATTCTTGTTATATGCTTAAAATGTTATTCTTCCTACTTCGCTTCTTTCTCTTCTTTTGGTCTTAATATTTACATAATGTCTTTCCTAAGACATTTTACACAATACACTTGAAGACTTGAAGACACTCTTTATACAAAAGAGACGAGTTTACCAAAATAGGCGTGAAACCCACAATTTGGTAACGACTCTCGTTCCGCTTATTCTTATTTTGTACGAAATTTCGCCATTAAGCTAGGAGTGAAATCCACATCTTAATGGTAAATTTCCAATTCAAACTCTAGTGGACCCTCGTCAAAGTGTCGAAATTATATTTTGACCCGACGAGCACCAACCACATTAGGGTACGAAATTGTCAAGTTAGGGGTGAAACCCGCACCTTGTCGATTAAGTCCCATTCCTTGATTTTCGATCTCGCCAAAGTTTCGATGGTTTCAATCGATTAGAGACGTGTAGTAACTGGAAGGGTAAGATACCGTTAATCGCTTCTCGATGAGAGTATCTTACCTATAGGCCAAAGCACGTTTCTTTAATTTGAAAGGACTTTCGATTCACTTTGGAATAGTCGACATTTTTAAACCCGAAACATTCCCTTGTTTTATGAGCCTCTCTTTTATGTGATTCAATTTATATGTGATTTTATACTTGTTACCTCGTTCGTTTGAAAAGCGTTACACATTTCGCACGTCTCGCGCAATCAAAAACAATAATAATCCTTGTGAACAAACTAAATTTATACTCCTTTTACGCATTCATACGTGCTATACTTGTTGAATACATGTTGAAAACTTATGCTTTGTGTGAATTATACATGATACGTGAACACTTACATGCTTTTACATGCAAAAACCGTGCTTTCAAATTTATGATCAAGTCTCATCCTTTCCTTTTCTTTCGAACTTCTAGATGGCATCTCCATGCTCATCAAAGAAGACCAAATCCAAGAGGGGTTCCAACCACGACTCTATCTCCAAGGAAGAATTGGTCGGGCTTGATGCTGAGCAAATGGCTGACCAAATGGCTCGAGTTATACCAGATATCGTTAGCCGCATCCAAACCAACACCGATACGCCTCATGACTCTGTGGACTCCAAGGTGGAGAAGCCAAAGCCACCTTTTCTCTTCAAACAATTCATGGCTTGCAGACCACAGGAATTCACTGGAAAAGAGGGTGCTACTGAACTACTCCCGTGGTTTGATGCCATGGAAATCACCTTTCGTCAGAGTGGTTGTCCTGACGACCTACGCACCCAAAATGCCGCAGGGGTGTTCCGATCAAGAGCCCTTGATTGGTGGACCTCTGAGCAAGGCACACGAGATGAGGACGCCGCCCACGCGTTGCCATGGGCTGAGTTGAAAAGGATTATGAAAGAGAAATTATGTCTGCCGCATGAGATAAGGAAGTTAGAGAGTGAGTTTTGGCACCTCAAGCCGGTGGATGATAACAACGATGGTTTAACCCTTCGTTTCAAGCAACTTAGTATCCTTTGCCCAGGACAGGTGGACACCCTTGAAAAGGCCATCAATAAATACATCCACTGCAGCCCTGATTCTTTCATGAACCTTATGGAAGCTGCTTGCCCAGCCACCATGGAGGATACCTTTCGTTTAACTGCCCGTTTGAACAGTAACCATGTCATGCGTAGAAATGCTACCTCGAAAACCCCACTGAAAACCTCCCATCAAGCCACCGTTGAACCCGCTGATGAACCCTCCTCCACCAAGAAAAACCGAGGCAAGAAGCGGAAGGCTTCAAGCCAAAATTGCGCGGTTGTCACTCCGCCAAACCCACAACCCTTACAAGCCATGCCTGCTATAGCCAACGAGGAAACTCCACGCAAAGGTTACACTGGGACACAACCTAAGTGTGGCCAATGTCAGTACCATCACCCTCCCAACGTTCCATGCCGCAAGTGCGCCAAGTGTGGCCGATATGGGCATTTTTCTCAAAACTGCCGCGTATCCCCTCTGGCTAATCAAAATCAAGCCTTGGTAGCTCAGAACCCTGTCCCCAATCAAGTTCGGAACCAAGGAGCTTCTGTGCAAGCATGTCACACCCCAACCGATGCCGGAAACATCGGGGCGTGGCACTGAGTGAAACAGATTGTCCAGAAGTTTCCATAACAATTATAATTACTAATTACTTAAAACATCACGTCCCATACCATGATATAAGAAGCATTACAATTATTACAGACAAAATCTAGTCAAGTAGTTCTGTTCTGACAACTCAGATTTATAAGTACAGCAATTGTTTATCTGCTTCTAGAGACCCTTAATTTCATTTGTACAGACAACTATTTGTTGGCCTCTAAAGCCCTATCCTAGCCTCGATTTCAGGGCAGATAAGCATCCTAATTACCTGTCACATATGTTAAAATAAAGTCAATACACATAGTGTAAAGGTGAGCATACAAGTTTGGTAATAGCATATAGAGTTTGAAATAGTTTACGCATAACCAACACGTACACATAGTGAAATGAGGCACGTTAGTTATCGACATAGATCTATCGACACCAATGACTGCGGGTTGACTGCCTGAGGCAGTTCGCAATACATGATTACCACTGTAATCCCTGCAAGTAATTATCCTTAACAACCCCTGCGAACAGGTGCTGAGTCCAAACTATAGTACTATCGTTGCTAAGGCAGGTAGACAGCATTCCATGTGTAAACATAACAAACAAGCATTCATTTAGCCACGTAATACATGCAGTAATGGTTAGCGTTCAAATAGTATTGAGTAGTGTGATTGATGTGATTTGAATATTTGTAACGTATGTAACACCCAAAAGTGCGTAAAGCAAAAAGGGTTCGAGTATACTCACAGCGATGATGGATTGAAGGGAGCGCGTAGAGTATGATTAGCCTGAACAGTTAACGATAGCATAAAAGATAAGCGGCGTGTAAAACGAGAAAGTTACCAAGTGTGAAATGGTGATCCGGTCGGATGGCAATCCGGCCGGTCGGCCATTCGTGCGAGTATCAGTCCGTCCGGGTGGTTGTCCGTTCGGACGGCCACTCGGTCGTCTGACTTTGTTGGTATGGATGTGTTTGTGTATGATGGCTTGACTTTTAAAGTTTTCGTTGTAGTATTCTAAAATCAGATAAGTATCTCTACCCTTCAGGTCGGTCGGTCGGTCGAACGGTCGTTCGATCGGACGGCGACTCGAATGGTGAGGCTTCTCAGTGAGAACAAGTTCACAGCAGGATGGTCACTCGGTCGGATGTCCATCCGATCGGGTGGCAATCCTGTTATTGAACATGTAGAAAATTGTTTAAGTTTTGAACCAAGGTACAACCTGATCATTCAGTGGGTCGCTCGAGTGACAACCCGGTCGGACAGCAGTCCAGTCGGACAGCATTTCGTTCCACTGGCCTGATCGTATGGTTACCTGATTCTGTTTGAAGTGTTATAGATTGAACGAGACGTTGTGGTTACTGTTTTGAACAACGGGAACTCCATCTCGTCCCCTATGATCTGACCGAACATGAATCACCCTAATTCGACAGTGCACGGTTCAAGACGGACGTTCATGTTCAAACCCGGAATCACTATCTCTCAGATGGAACTTGGATCTAGCATCGATACATCACTAAGAATGAGTTGACGATCATTGTTAGGTTCGGTTCCATCGGGGTTTGAGTGGATTGAGTGTAAAAGAGTTGAGAGAAAGCTAAAAAGTCATCTTTCAATCCCTTTTATAGTGACTATGTTTAGGTCTATAAAAGATCTTTGTTTATTTATATGGAAATCCTTCATATCTAAGTTGTTCTTGGTGGATTGAAGCCAAAACATGAAGTTCTTCAAGAAAACATGATGACATCATCCTAGAACACCTCAAATCTAGTGATTTCAGGGTTAAAAGTTAAGATTCAAAAGATGGAAAGGTGTAGGAGTGCGTGTAGATTAAGAAAGTACAAGATTTAGGACGAGATCTTACCGGAATCGTGAGAAATCGAAGAAAAGATGAGCAAAGAGAGCTGGTCGGACGTCAGTTGCCAAAAGTGGAAAGTTTGAGAGTGACAAGGGGTATTTATAAGATTCCCAAAGTGGAAAGGTGTTGGCCGGTCGGATGGTAACTCGGCCGGGTGGCAGCTCGGTCGAGTGGCTGCCCGGTCGAGTGGCAGTTCGGCCGGCTGGCACCTGGTTCAGGTGTTCGGCGCGACGAGTTTTGCCGTTTCGATTCGCGTGTAACGCGTTGCGATGCGATTCGAGTGAGCGATGCGATTGAGTTGCTTATCAAATTACTTTTAATCCCAACTACTATATCTAACATACAAACTCTATAATTAACTTGCAATTCGTGTATTCGAGTAGATTTCGATTCGATTTGAGTTGCGATTGCGTTTTAATTTGATTACCACAAAACATAAATAAACATGCACAAGTAACACATAATTGTCACACACACACTTAAACAATATCCAGAACGTATATTTCGAGTTGCGATTCATAGCACGATTCGATTGTCGATTTGTTAAGCATAGTTGATTATTGTTTAGTTAACTTTATCGCATTGTTACTGCCTATAGTTCACAGTCGTAGGTCGAATAAAAAGCGAATAACACATGTCGATTACTTCGATTATTGGCAATTACTCCACATAATACAACTAAAATAAACACATCAAAAGTAACTACTACCAGTCAAGTCCCGCGATCGGCCGTTGACTTTGACTTTGACTCCTTGAGAACACGGAGTGTTACAGCCTCCCCTTGTTGAGGGAATTTTGTCCCGAAATTAGGATTAATCCGTAACAAACAACTGCGGGTACTTCGCCTTCATGTCACTTTCGAGTTCCCAAGAAAACTCTGCACCGCGTTTGCCTTCCCAGCGAACCTTCACAATGGGAATGCGTGAGCACCTGAGCTGCTTGGTTTGTCGATCCATGATTTCGACAGGCTTTTCCACGAAGTGTAATGTCTCGTTCACTTGGAGGTCCTCAAGAGGTACGTGTAAATCACATCAGCTAGGCATTTTCTGAGGTTCGAAAAGTGGAAAGTCGGGTGGACGTTGCTAAGTTCCTCCGGTAATTTGAGTCTGTAAGCCACCTTGACGATCCTTTCCAGGATCTTAAAGGGTCCCACATATCGAGGCGCGAGCTTTCCTCTCTTGCCGAATCGGACCACACCCTTCCAAGGTGATACCTTTAGGAGTACATGGTCGCCAACGTCAAATTCAAGGGGTTTGCGTCGTTTATCGGCATAACTTTTCTGACGATCCCGAGCTTTCACTAGATTGTCTCAAATCTAGAAGATTTTGTCTGTCGTTTCTTGCAATAGCTCAGGACCGGTTAATTGCGAATGCCCGGTCTCGTGCCATACAATCGGCGATCGACATCTTCTTCCATATAATACCTCAAATGGTGCCATTTGAATGCTGGAATGATAGCTATTATTGTACGAGAATTCGACTAATGGTAGGTATGCGTCCCAATTACCACCGAAATCTATAACACATGAGTGAAGCATGTCTTCAAGGGTACGGATCGTTCTTTCAGTCTGACCGTCTGTTTGGGGATGGAAAGCGGTACTTAGATTAAGCTTAGTACCGAGAGCAGCTTGAAAAGTTTCCCAAAGACGCGAAGTAAACCGACCATTGCGATCAGAGATGATGTCACGAGGTATCCCATGTCGACAGATAACCTCGTCGGTGTAGATTCGGGCTAATCGTTCCACCTTATAGTCTTCAGGTATTGGCAAAAAGTGAGCTGATTTAGTCAAGCGGTCAACGATGACCCAGATGCTGTCGTGACCTGATGACGTGCGCGGAAGTTTCGTTATGAAGTCCATGGCTATGCTTTCCCACTTCCACATAGGTATCTTGGGTTGTTCAAGCAAGCCAGACGGTATTTGATGTTCAGCATTAACCTTCGAGCAAGTCAGGCATCTTCCGACGTAGAGAGCAATATCCCTTTTCATGCCCGGCCACCAGTACTTGTAGCGAAGGTCCTGGTACATCTTGTCGGCACCGGGATGAATAGAATACCGAGATTTGTGGGCTTCGTCCATCAAAATCTGTCGCAAATTGGTTCGTTTCGGAATCTAAATTCGGTCCAGATAATGGAATATCCCATTCGACTTATTCACTAGCTGGGCTCCATCGTGGTAAATCCTTTCCTTATTCAAAGTTCGTTCGGTGAAACAAGCATGTTGGGTGTCGCGTATAAGGGCTTCGAGATCGAATTGGGCTTGAATATTACGAGCGTTGAGTAAGTAGCTTCGTCTGCTGAGTGCGTCGGCAACAACATTTGCTTTGCCAGGATGATAACGGATTTCACAGTCGTAATCGTTAAGAAGTTCTACCCACCGGCGTTGACGCATATTAAGTTCCTTCTGGTCAAAGATATGTTGTAGGCTCCTATGATCTGTAAAGATCGTACACTTGGTACCATAAAGGTAGTGTCGCCAAATCTTTAACGCAAAAACAACTGCGCCTAGCTCGAGATCGTGGGTTGTGTAGTTCTTCTCGTGGATCTTGAGCTGACGAGATGCGTAAGCAATAACCTTGTCTCGCTGCATGAGAACACAGCTGAGACCAAGGTTCGAGGCATCGCAATAGACTATAAAGTCGTCGTTTCCGTCCGGCAGAGTAAGTACGGGAGCATTGTAAAGCATGTACTTGAGAGTTTGGAAAGCAGTCTCTTGTCCAGTTCCCCAAACAAAAGGCTTGTCTTTCTGAGTGAGAGCGGTAAGCGGTACAGCGATCTTAGAGAATCCTTCGATAAATCGTCGATAATAGCCCGCTAGTCCGAGAAAAGAACGGACTTCAGACGGACTCTTGGGTGTAGCCCAACTCCTGACAGCTTCAATCTTCGCGGGGTCAACGTGTATACCCTTACTATTGACAATGTGACCCAAGAATTGGACCTCCTCAAGCCAAAATTCACACTTGGAGAATTTGGCATAGAGACGGTTTCCCCTGAGTAACTCGAGAACCAAACTGAGATGTTGCGTGTGTTCAGTCTTCGATTTGGAATAGATCAGGATATCGTCGATGAACACGATGACGAAACGGTCGAGAAAAGGTTTACACACGCGATTCATCAGATCCATGAATACCGCGGGTGCGTTAGTTAACCTAAAAGGCATAACAACGAATTCATAATGACCATAACGAGTCCGGAAGGCGGTTTTGGGTATATCTTCCTCCTGAATGCGTAGCTGGTGGTAGCCTGAACGTAGATCGATCTTAGAAAACCACGTAGCACCTTGCAGTTGGTCGAACAAATCGTCAATTCGAGGCAGAGGGTAGCGGTTCTTGATAGTCAGCTTATTCAACTCCCTGTAATCGATGCACATCCTAAACAACCCATCCTTCTTTTTGACGAAAAGGACTGGTGCACCCCAAGGAGAGGTGCTAGGGCGAATGGAGCCTTTGTCGAGCAATTCCTGGAGTTGACTCGCGAGTTCGCGCATTTCTGACGGTGCGAGTCGATAAGGAGCTCTGGCAACGGGGTTTGCTCCAGGAATGAGGTCGATGCGAAAGTCGATATCACGACTAGGAGGTAGTCCGGGAAGATCTTCAGGGAATACGTCAGGAAAATCTCGAACAACTGGAACGTCTTTCACCTCTGTCTTTCCTTTCTTTTCCTCCTTCGCTACTACAATGTTAGCCAAGAAAGCTCTGTATTCCTTGCGGAGATACTTACTAGCTTGGATACATGACATAAGCTGCAGTTTCTTCGAAGCAACTTCTCCGTAGACACATAACTGATCTCCATTGGCGAGCGAAAATCGGATCATCTTGTCAAAGCACACAACTTCAGCATGGTTTTCACGAAGAAAGTCCATGCCTACTATGACATCAAAGCTTCCGAGTTGCATCGGAATGAGATCGATGGGAAAGATGTGATTGTTGAGCTCAAGGGTACAATCATGAAGAACGGAGTTAATGGCGACGGTTCTTCCAGTAGCGATTTTGACATCAAATGTTGAGGGGAGATGAGCACGCTTACGATTTAGTAACTTTTCGAACTCAAACGACACAAAGCAGCTATCGGCTCCAGTATCAAACAAACACGAAGCATAAATACCATTCACAAGGAACGTACCATTGACGACGTTGTTGTCTGCCTGAGCTTGGCGCACATTGATGTTGAAGGTCCGTCCGCATGCTGCTTGCTGTTGTTGCTGCTGCTGTTGTTGCTGTTGAGGCTGCTGTGTGACAACTGCCACTTTCTGGTAATTTACGTACATTTAAAGCAATGAATTACATTATACAAATATGTGTTTGAATATCCGAATTGCTTGATTACATGATATACATCTTAGAACACTCATTTATGATGCACATTATTCGTTTCTATTGGTTATATTTGAAACACTTATGTAATGGCAATGGAGTATGTTTTATTCATATAGTTTGTTCATGTACATCGATATTTATGCAATGAAAACCATACAGATCACACCTCGCGCTTCCGCTACGAGCGGGTGTGACAGTTTGGTATCAGAGCTTCGATTGTAGTGAACCAGGATTCTTTCTCGAGTCTAGTCTACAATCACTAGGGAACCACTCACGAAAACAATTTATACAAGAACGAGAAGTTTTCATTGCATAAATATTTTTCAAGGTCCACTACAAACAAAAATTCATTTCATAAAAATCAAGCAAGGATATTTCCATGGGTGAAGTCTATGAGAGATAGACACATTACATTAACAGACTATGTACCTACAACACATTACATTATCAGTGCTTATACAAGATAGACACATTACATTATCAGTTTACACATCATAAACAGTTTACAAGTTCAGCATATACAAATTCAACTTATACAAGATAGAAATCCTTGTTAGATAGAATTTCA
>JARYGA010032406.1:0-19305 GCA_030545235.1 Helianthus tuberosus | reverse complement strand
CTTTGTTGTGAAGTGTTTTGCTACACTTGATAATGTATATGTTTTGGTGTACTGCTGTACATGTAGTTTTTGCTTTTTTTGTACGTTTGGATTACAATATGTTGCATGTGTTTTAATTGCTTTGATCAGGTAGTGCGAATGAGAGATGGTATTGTGCTCATGTGTGAATGTTTGTCAAGAATATGCGCTTATGTTGCGCTTTTTCCAGACTGTTCATGAGGTGTACAATGTTTACCATATTGTTTTCGCGCAAACCAAAAGAATTACATGCAATTTGTAACAAACAGTAACAAGTATGAAGATGATGTTTGTATTAATAAAGCGCGAGGCTTGCAATACAAGTGTAATAGGAAATACATTGCCTGTGAATGATTTATCCTATATGTAACACCTGCGCAGCTGCTGCGCATTCCAGGTGCGGGGAACTAGAGTCCCATCAATTCTTTTTAGGGTGTATGCCCCTTTACCTAGGACCTCATTGATGATGTATGGTCCTTCCCATTTTAGCGCTAATTTGCCCGGTTTTTCTGCGTTTGACGCTTCATTGTCGCGCAAGATGAAATCACCGGGAACAAAGGTACACACGCGTACGCGCGCGTTGTAATATTTTTCGAGTTTGGATTTGTACCTTGCTTCTGTGATGGCGGCGTTCTCGCGCCTTTCTTCAAGAAGGTCTAAATCCATTCTTCGTTCTTGCTCATTGTTTTGTTTTTCCATGGCTATCATGCGCGGTGACGGTTGGCCGATTTCGGTTGGGATTACGGCTTCAGACCCGTAGACCAAGCTGAATGGAGTTTCTCCCGTGCTAGTCTTTGGCATTGTTCGATGTGCCCATAGGATGCTGGGGAGTTCATCAACCCATCCTCTGCACGCTGTGCCCAGTCGCGCCTTAATGCCGTCGACTATTTGTTTGTTGATGCTTTCGACTTGGCCGTTTGCTTGTGGGTGTGCCACAGAGGCAAAGTTGTGCTCAATCTTCATTTCCTTGAACCATTTCTGTAGATCTTCCGAGGCAAAGTTAGTGCCGTTGTCGGAAATAATGCGCAATGGTAATCCAAATCTGCAAATAATATGTTCCCATATAAATTTGCGGATTATCATTGCTGTGGTTGAGGCCAAGGCTTTAGCTTCAACCCACTTCGTGAAGTAGTCGACTGCTACAATGATGAATTTTACTGCGCCTGGCGCGTCAGGAAATGGGCCAATAAGATCGATGCCCCATTGTTGGAATGGCCAGGCAGACGTGACTGATACTATGGATTCTTTGGCCGGAGTGTCTTTGGCGCGTAACGTTGGCATGCTGCACATTTCCGTAATATTTCTACCGCATCTACGTGCATTCCCAGCCAATAATATCCTGCGCTCATTATTTTTGCTACTACCATGCGTGGTCCGGCGTGTATCCCGCACAAGCCTTCATGGATTTCTCTGACCAGGTATTGCGCGTCTGTCTTGTCAACGCATCGTAGTAATGGTCCCATGAATGACTTTCTGTATAGAATGCCGTCCGCCATTTCGTAGTTTATTGCTTTATTCTAGATTTTCCTGGCTTCTGCTTTTTCCTCTGGGAGTTTCCCGTGTTGTAAGTATAAGATGATCGGGGACATCCAGGACGGACTGCCGATCTCTATGATGTTGACTTGTTTGAGAGAAACAGAGGGATTGGACAGTACCTCTATGCGTACTTCTTTTGCTAAGTGCTTAAAGCTGGTAGCGGCCAATTTGCTCAATGCGCCGCATGTTTGTTTTCACTTCTGTTTATATGGTTGACTTTGAACGTTTGGAATTGACCAATCAATATTTGCGCTTGTTCTAAGTACAACGCCATAGCTTCTCCTCTTGCATCGTAGTGCCCATTAACTTGTTCAGCTACTAGCTTTGAATCAACGTTAGCTTCGAGGTTTCTTGCCCCCATTTTAAGCGCTAAACGAAGGCCTGCTAAAAACGCTTCGTATTCTGCTTCATTGTTAGTGCTTCGGAAGTCTAGGCGTATGGCATATGTAAGTTCGTGGTCATCGGGGCTGACTAGTCGGAGACCTGCCCCTGCTCCGTCATCATTAGAAGCGTCATCCGTGTGCAGGGTTCAGACCCTGTCGTCGAAAATAGGAATAGGGTTTTGGATCGCCTCACACTCTTGGACTTTGTCAATTGGAACTTCTGTGGCGAAATCTGCTAGAACTTGCCGTTTGATTGCCGGTCGTGGTCTGTACAGGATATTGTATCCTCCAAGCTCAATAGCCCATTTGACCAATCTTCCCGCAACGTCAGGTTTGGACAAGATTTGACCCAAATGGTAGTTGGTAAGAACTGTGATGACATGACCAGAGAAATATCGACGTAAGCGTCTTGATGCATGTGCTAGCGCTAGGACTAGTTTTTCGATCATTGAGTAGCGCGTCTCTGGGCCAGTGAGCATCTTGCTTATGTAATAAATTGGAGTCTGAATATTTTCTCGTTCTACCATCAATACTGCACCTACCGCTACTTCCGCAGCAGATAGATATAAAATCAGTGGTTCTTTTTCTCTTGGTGCGGTTAGCGTTGGCAGCTGAATTAAACATTCCTTCATTTGTTTGAAGGCTGCTTCTGCTTCAGGTGTCCACTGGAAGTGGGTTTTCTTCGCGCAGTTTCGCAGCGTGCTGATGAATGGATAAGACTTCGCTGCGTGATTTGCCAAGAATCTGTTCAAGGCTGCAAGACGTCCGGCGAGTCTTTGCATTTCTTTTATTGTTGCAGGTGATGGCATTAGCTGGATTGCCTGCACTTTCTCCGGGTTTACTTTAAAACCGTCTCTTGTGATTATGAAGCCCAAAAATTTTCCCTCCTCCATGCCGAAGGAGCATTTCGTTGGGTTGAGTTTCAAGTTCACGCTTGGCAAAGAATCGAACGTGCGCTGAATATTGGCGAGCATCGTATCTTCCTCGTGGCTCATGATGACGAGGTCATCCATGTATACTTCGACTGTCTTACCAATGTCACCTCTGAAAACTGTGTCCATTAAGCCTTAAGGGCATTTTTGTATAACAGAAGATGCCCTTGTTTGTTCGAAATGCGGTTTTGTCTTCGTCTTCTTCTTTCATCTGGACCTGATGATAACCTTTATAACAGTCAAGAAAGCATTTCCATCGAAATGATGCTAGAGAGTCGACTTTTTTGTCTATCTCGGGAAGCGCATAGCAATCTTTTAGGCATGCTTTATTCAGGTCTTTGAAGTCGACGCACATTCTCCATCCTCCACTGTGTTTTGGACCATTACTGGGTTGGCGACCCATGTATGGTATTGAACCTCGCGTAAGATTCCAGCGTTAAGTAGCTCTGTCACTTGCTCATCCATAGCTTTTGCTTTCTCATCGCTGAAGCTGCGCCTTCCCTGAGCAACAGGTTCTGCTGAGGGTCGGATGTTCAGACAATGTTGCGCTATGTCGCGCGGTACGTCAGTCATGTCTGCTGGGCACCAAGCAAATATGTCTTTGTTATTGGACAATAACTCTTTTAATTGTGCTCGTGTTGCCGGGGAAATGGCGTGCCCTAGCTGAATGGTCTGTTCTGGATATTCATCGTTCAGAACCCATTTCTCCGGTTCATTCGAAGTTGAGGGTTTGGCTACTTTTGCTGGTGGCTCATCGTCCACGTACATGACCTGCTTACTTGAGTACAGAATCGCAACTCCAGTTTCTGTTGGAAATCCACATGCAGCGTGCGGAATAGAGGTGATCATACTGAATTCTCTCTGTGACCTTGTACCGAGCAACACATCATGGCGTGATGTTGCTGGCATGATCATGAAATTCACTGTGACTGTGCACGAATGTTCGCCATCAGATAGAGTCACAGGGAATGCTATTTGCCCTAACGGGAATACAACTTCATTGCAAAATCCGGTGAGAGGGAAATCTACCGGTTCTAAACGTGCTTTGTCTTCTAGATCGAGCTGCTCGAAGCACTGCTCGTATATGATATCCACCGAGCTTCCTGGATCTATAAACATATAGTCCGTTCGGTAATGGCCGAAGATGCCAGTAATAATTACTGGTCGCTCTTCCTGAGGGCCTCCAGGAACAACAGGAAACACCACTTGCTGTTCCCTCCAGTGCTGATCATGATGTCGTTTGTTTGGCCTTTATGAAGGACCTCCTTGTACCATGTATATTTCTTTTGATTCATCTATCTGACTACTGGTACCTTCTGATTTTAGGATTGCCTTGGCATGACTGTTAGATTGGGTGTCCCACTGATAAGGTTTCTGTGGGTCCAATACCACAGTACCAATCGTACTACTGTTTCTTTGTGAAGTATCAGATCTGATGTTTGGGAACTCAGATCTGTTGATTTGTGTAAAAATTTGGTTTACAACCATTTGAAATCTGTCAAACCAATATTCCGGGGCTCTCTCTATGAGTTGATCTGAGGAGTCCTTTCCGATTGAGTGATTGTTGCATCCGTTGATTCCCATGATTCCGTCGATCTGAGCATTTGAGGTTGTACAACCCTTGAATGCAGATCGAGGACCTGATGGGTGAGGCGATGAATTCTCTGTCATGTGAGAACAGAGAATGAAGGAAAATGAATCAAAACGAGATAAAACTAAGAAAACAGAGAAATCGGTGGGCGCCAATGAAGAAACACTAGATCAACGACCTGAATCGAATAATCTAGAGGGTTTGGATCTGCATAAAAGGGGGGTTGTTTTCTCTCGTTTGATTCAGTACAACAGACCTTCTTCTCCGATGAACTCTGCAAAAAAGAAGCACCGTTAGCCTCGCCAAGGGGAGAAAGGGGTTCTCTCCTTGACCCGACTCCTGTGTGAGAATAAGTATGGGTTATGAAGAAGAAGATGTATTGTAGAAGTGTGTGTAACTTGAATTTCATACCTGAATAGTTCTTGTATTTATAGCCGGGAGTCTTTGGGCGGGAAAACCTGTTAGTGAAAAGTTGACGGAAGATGCTAACTCCGTAAGCGGTTACATTTCCTTCCGTCAAGCTTCTTGATCCGATGTGAATGCACACGGATCATGGTTTAGATTGATGGCTGGGGATTTGACACGTGGAAAGTGATCAAGTGGAGGTTTGTCTCCAATTACATGTTATCATTGTGATTTCAGGAATGCCTGAGGTGTTGACACGTGTCCAGGCGGTTATAACCGTCTTAGTGGTGCACGATTGAATTCTTTCTAGAAGATTACTGCTGTAATCTGGTGTGACTCCTTATTGTGAGGAGTCAGCTGAAATAATCCCAAGTCTTGGTTATATAATATCCAAGTCTGGATATTAAGCGGAAGTATTTATTTAAGGACTTCCATCTTTTACTTTGTGGAGGAAGGCGCAAGGATTATGATCTCCTTTTGGCGCGCAAGTGTCGTCTGTTATTTGTTTTTTAAGCCTCCTTTGTAGGACCAGTGTGCGGCCACGCAAGGTCAGAAGAGCTTATTGACCAAGTTGTGGTACGGTCCTGAATACTTGTCATATGGTTTTTGGGACATTACCCCTTCAATTAAGCAAGGCTATTTATCTATTTTCATATTTGAAATCTATTATGTTTTTATAAGTAGTTGTTTATGCTTACTTTAGTTTATTAAAAATCAAACAACTTATGTTTTTACCGGTAGTTTAGTGACAAAGGTCTAGTATTATTCCTCCACCCATTTCCTTGGATCGATACTTGGTTCTTACCGATACTTTACTACATATATGACGTGGTACACTTGCCTCTTTCGTGTGTGTTTTGATGTTAAAGTAATAATCACTTTTATAAATTTAAAACCGAATCGTGTGTAATTTCATTGTAAAAACATGTGTAGTCGCGCACACGTCAAGTGAGCAGGAGCAGGTGGTACCCGCTGAAGCCGAGGGCTCAGGGGCAGCAGGGAATGCAATCATGGCAGGCGACGAGCGACCTTTGAATGAATCTAATCAGCCCGGAGCGACAGGCCTGGATCCGAGTATCCTACGACCTACTATAGATGCACCTGTTTTTGAAATTAAATCTAGTATTATTAATATGGTGCAGAATTCGGTGCAGTTTGACGGGCGTGAACATGAGGATCCCGGACGACATATAGCGGCTTTTCTCCAAGTTTGTTCCACGTTTAAGATTAGAGATGTTTCGGAGGATGCTGTTAGGTTGAGGTTGTTTCCATTCTCATTGTGTGAAAAAGCCAGAGCATGGCTTATGTCACTACCAGCTGGGTCCATCAGGACCTGGAATATGTTGGCGGAGCTGTTTATGCAAAAATATTTTCCACCTGAGAAGACAACCAAGTTGAGAAATCGAGTTGTGACCTTTCGCCAAGATGAGGGAGAGTCTTTGCACACAGCTTGGGAGAGATTTAAGGATCTGTTACTAGATGTTCCACATCATGGCTTCTCCAAGAGACAGCTGGTCTTGACATTCTATCAAGGGCTTAGCTACAATATGCAGGAGAGATTAGACATGAATGCAGGAGGTGATCTTGGAACAAAGACACCAACTGAAGCTTACGCGATCATTGAAAAAGCTGCATTGAAGTCTAGCTCTCTTCGCGAAGGAGATAGAGGTCGGGCTACATCATCATCATCAGCATCCCGCGCAGGAGTTCATGCTGTAGACGACTATACAGCCATTACTGCATAAATCTCGGCTCTTGCATTGAAATTCGACAGGTCCCAGATGGTTGCGCAGGCTGGCTCAGGATGTGACCAGTGTGGAGTGTCACATGAGCCTGGTGCGTGCTTTCAGGGAGTCGTATATGAGGGCCACGAAGAAGTAGATTTTGTGAGTAATCAGGTGAGGCCGCAGAATAATCCCTATAGCAACACCTATAATCCCGGTTGGAGAAATCACCCAAATTTTGGGTGGCGAGCTAATACAGGTAATCAGAACCCATTGGGGTTCACTCAACGCGCTCCAGCACCGCAGCAGGGTCAGGGTCAGCAGTTCCAGCAATATAACCAATCTTACCAGCAGCGTCCATATTCGTTTCAAAATCAGGGCGCTGGGAGTAGCTCCCAGCAGCAGGCCCCTTAGTCTAGTTCTAAGCTGGAGAATATGATGGCTCAGTTTCTTACTAGCTCCTCGAGTGCGAATCAGTTGGCTGAAAACGCTACCAGCAGAGCGAGGATCGTTTTCTTTCTCATGAGGGAGAAATGAGGAGTCACAAGGCCTCGATTCAGAATATCGAGAATCAGGTTGGTCAGCTGGCGCAGATGATGTCAAAAAGACCCCCGGGTGGTCTTCCGGGCAATACAGAACCAAACTCGGGCGGACATGTGAATGCGATCATGACCAGGAGTGGAAAGACTACCGAACCCGTCATATCGGACTCATCACCGATCACTAAAGCGGTCCCGACTGACACACCGGACGAGGTGCAAGCCAGGCTACGCCCAGCAAGTACAGCACAAGTCCAGGAGCCAGTCAAAGATTACACTCCTGCAGTACCTTATCCAGGAAGGCTGAAGAAGCTGAAGAATGACGAACAATACGGTAAGTTCCTTGAGTTGTTTAAGCAACTACACATTAATATACCGTTTGTTGAAGCCTTGGCCCAGATGCCAAAGTATGCGAAATTCCTTAAGGATATCCTCTCGAATAAACAGAAGCTCGAGGATATATCATGTGTGGTGATGAATGAAACTTGTTCTGCCATTTTGCAAAACCGTCTGCCCACGAAAATGGGAGATCCGGGTAGTTTTACGCTCCCGTGTTTGATTGGAAACATGTCTGTTAGCCATGCATTGGCTGACTTGGGAGCGAGTATCAACCTTATGCCATATAAGGTTTTTACTAAACTGGATCTGGGTGAGCCGTCACCTACTAGGATGAGCATTCGGTTGGCAGACCGTTCAATCAAGTATCCGCGTGGATTTGTGGAAAACATGCTTGTAAAAATCGATAAATTTGTTTTCCCCGTGGATTTTGTTATTCTTGAGATGGACGAAGATTCAAGAGTGCCTTTAATACTTGGACCCCCTTTCCTCAATACAGCGAGGACGATTGTTGATGTGGCAGCTGGCCAAATCACGCTCCGAGTAAATGATGAGTACGTGACATTCTATATCAAAAGATCGATGCAGCATCCGCAAAGTCACGATGACATGCTTTATTATGTCGACATTGCCGATGCATGTGTGTGCTCTCATTTTCAAGGCACGGTTGACGAGATTGATTCGGACACACGTCTGTCGTGTGGGGACCTGATTGGAATTACGCAGGAGGGCCACGATTTCGAGCAGCCCGTCTATCAGATTGGTGACGATGGTTCCCAGAGTCCGGAGAGATTTCTTGAAATTATCCGTGTAGAAGAAGAGAAAGCAAAACCATCGGTTGAGGATCCACCGTCTTTGGAGTTGAAAGAACACCCACCACATCTCGAGTATGCATTTCTTGACGAGGAGCATCGCTTACCGGTCATAATTTCGGCATCATTGGAAAAAGATGAGAAAAATCAGCTTCTCGAGGTTCTGAGACTTCATAAGAGAGCTATCGCGTGGAAAATCATGGATATCAAGGGCATCAATCCTTTTTTTTTGTACTCACAAGATTCTGATGGAAGACGAGTACAAACCGTGTGCACAGCATCAGAGGCGTTTAAATCCGAATATGCAAGACGTGGTGAAGAAAGAAGTGATTAAGTTGTTGCATGCCGGGATGATTTATCCTATTTCTGACTCTGTGTGGGTGAGTCCAGTGCAGGTTCTACCTAAGAAAGGTGGTATGACTGTAGTTTCAAATGATAGGAATGAGCTAATTCCTACCCGTACCGTCACTGGGTGGCGAGTTTGCATTGATTACCGCAAACTCAACGATGCTACTCGTAAGGATCACTTCCCGCTTCCATTCATCGACCTGATGTTGGAACGTCTTTCGGGGAAGTTGTATTACTGTTTCTTGGACGGGTTCTCTGGGTACTTCCAAATTCCTATCGCTCCTGAGGATCAAGAGAAGACTACTTTTACCTGCCCCTTCGGCACATTCGCCTACCGGCAGATGCCTTTTGGGTTGTGTAATGCACCAGCGATGTAACACCTCGAAAATTTACGTCCTATAATGTGTTGACACGTGTCATAGGTTTGAACGTGTGAAAGAATGTTCTTGAATGACTAAAGTTGACAAACAGTGAAACTGTGTAAATATAAGGGTTCAAAGTGTCAACAATGAATAAATATACTTTACAATAACCCTACATGATGTTTATAACCTTAAACGAATGGATCATGGATCATACGAAGCGAATTGTGAAAGAAAGTGAGAGATTACAAACTACAGGGGTTAAATGTGTCAACATGTTAAGTTATACCTCTGAGTGACCTTTTAGCAAACCCGAAGCCTTGTAACGATAAATTATGCTCACTAGAATCTACCATAAAAATTTCACCAAGTTTCGTTACCGTATGAGAAAGTTGTGATAAAATTCGTGTGTGAGGGTTAAAATCGTCAACATTGAAATTTAGGGCTTTTCGGGTGATCACAAAGTTACCCGAGGACTTTACAAAGTGGGTATAAGTCTTAAGGCCCCTATATGTCAATATTATAGGATAAGAACTTTGGAAAACAAGTGAAAACGACCTTTCGGGGGACCAAGGACCAAAATGCAATTAAGAGAAACATGTTTACCTGATCCGGATGGCCCAGGCGGCCCGCATCAGGATTACAAAAACTTAAAGCGGGCCGCTTAAGACTTGCAGATGCGAAAATTAACAACCAGCTGCCTGTTGTGTTTCTAACCGACTTACATGCAAGTTTTTCGATACCTTGGGCTGCCTAAGGTGGTTTTTAGCTTGTAGGACACATGTTGGTCATTTGGTAACACTCCTAGACTTATGTGTTGATGATCCAAGATGTTTGAGTTCACATAAAAGACCACATTCTTTGCATTCACTTCCTGATCATTTCCAGAGCATTCAAGCAGATCCCAAGCATTCCAAATCATCCATTAGACAAGTGTAAGTACCCTTGATCTTCTCTAATTCAGTTATGCTTAGTTTATAGCCTAGAAATCAAACCGTCGTAACTACGGTTTGACTTCGCGATAAAACACAAATGGTCCAGAGTTTTGTCGAATCGAAAGTTGTTATAAGTTGGTAATCATGTGGGCTTTAAACCCTTAAAAGGGCACCCACTGATTTCAATCCTAACTATGTCGTTTGTCGAGTCAAACTTCTTCCGAAAAAGTCAACAGAATTGTTATATTTGATTTAATGCATGATTAACGATGTAAAGGGCGTATAACCTATTTTATCATTCTCATAAACTGATAATAAGTATAAAAACTTGTCTACCCTTGTTTGATTCGACAACTTTCTGTTTTGAACCGATTCGGAGCCGAAAGACGCAAAAGTTTGACTTTTGCTTTGACCTCAGTTCTGACCCGGTTTAGATAGTTTTAGACATGCCTTAAAGTTCCATTAGGACCTAGTTACATGTTGGTATAACCCTCTGCGTTTATACCACATGAATCCTTAATTGTCCGATGTTTCCGTTAATCGCCTAAATATTGACCGTAATGCCCTTATGATCATAAAACGAGATTTTTGGAGATATGAAAGTAAAATAATCTTAGTTACTGATTATTAGACATGTCTGTAAATTTTCACATCAAGCGGAGGTCCAGATTAGGAGTTATGCTTAATGACGTAATTATAGCGATTCTTAGTAATTAAATGACGTCATTAGCGTAACGCCTATCTAAAACCCATTTTTGACACCAAACCTTTTACCCACTGATGTAATATAATATTTTGGGATTTTTGAAGATTTTTAATTATTTTTAAACTGATCATAAGCTAGGATTAGTGCCTTAATTCGGTTAATACCGAATATACCCTTTTCGGCCATAAAATGAGTTTTACAAATCCTTTTGACACCAATCCAATTGCTACTGATTTTAAATATTAAATAGAGTGTTTTGAACATGTTTAACTGATCAGGAAACTCAAAATCCTATTTTAACCTGTACGTCGTTTAAAACGGCTTTATACGCGTATTATACGCATAGTTAGGGTTTAAAACTATTTTGACATATAAGACTTATAACCAAATGTTATAACCTGTTAAAATAAACTAATTTACTGATGTAATCAGACTCGGTTCACAGAAATGTAATTAATCCCTTTTATAATCTTTAAAATGACCAAAATACCCCTACGGGGCTTAAAATGCGATTAAACTCGTTTTGGGCATAACGGAAGGTTTCATACTGATATCATGAGATATTTAAGGCATGTTAACTTAGGAAACCTGTTTAGGACTCTTATGGTTACCCGTTACGCTTCATACGCGTTCGGTTTGGTTTATGTAACTAGTTTACATAAATTAGCCGAAACGGGTCAAACCTTATCGGTTTTATCTCAAAATCCAGAATGTGTATCATATACCCATATTAAGAAAGTCTTCAAACTTTTCGGGTCTAAATCACATTCTATCCGGTCTTCGCTTAATCGTGCGTACGAACCGTATCTTTAAAACTAACCGGTCTAAGCGTAAGCTTAACTAAAGACCCGTTAGGATTCTAATAGGTTATTATAAATCTTCGTTCCAGAATAGGAGAACCAGTAAAAGATACTTGCACTCGCTGATTTTGATCTATACTTACTCAGGTAAATACTTTTAACTTATTTCCCTATATGGGCTTGGGGTACGGTATATAAAATACCGCTTGGTCGGACATTGAATCTTTAATTGTATTATGGTTAAAGTATTGAGATGTTTCGTTTAAATTGTATTGTTTGCTTAAAGCCTTTGGGGGGTTAATGACCGTGTCCCGGATATCCCTGGCATCATTTTACGAAATGGCCACGACCTTAGCACTCAGGTGTAGGCGTACACCTGTCAGTGTCTCATTTAAATAAAGTGGTGTGTTTATTGATCTTTAACCCGGCTCGATCCGGGCTACTGAACGCATAAGGAACATGTAAATCCTTTACAAGTTTATATATTTAAATAATTATCCCAAGTTATAAAAATATTATTTGTGCCTTGTGCCTTAAATGCATTTTCTTAAACTCTTTTCAAAATGAGTCGGTTGATTGTATTTACCAGTGTAAACTGACGTATTTTTCCTAAAAAGGTTAAGTGCAGGTACTACGCGAAATAGACTAGCTTGTCTCCTAGCATCCACAATAAGTCTCGCCAGCTTGGATGTCATAAACTGTTGAACATTTGTTTCCTTTTTAATTTGATCTACCTGTGGATTTATATTCAACTATTTGTGATACTTAATATTACAATATCTTTTGGTTGAAATGAATCTATACTTTGCTTCCGCTGTGCATTTAAATATTGTGTTGTTTGACTATTATGTTGCCAACCACGTCACGATACTCCCCTACCGGGCCCACCGGTAACACGTGGAAATTCGGGGTGTGACAGGTTGGTATCAGAGCCAACGCTGAGTGAATTAAACACTAGCCTTTTGTGTTTAATCTCAGTTACACAATTGCACATTCCTAAATCTTCGAGTCTAGACAAAGAACTTAGGAATAATCCAAAATGTTTTTATTTTAATTTAAATTTTGTCCTTTATATTTTTCCTTGTCATTACCTTTGTTATATTAACAGGTTAAGCAATGCCGCCAAGATTTAGACGAGGAGATCGAGGAAAGGCGCCGATCAGCGGCCCTAACGACCATGAGGCCGGGCCCTCTGGCCGGCGAACTCCTTCTGTTACAAGGAGTATAGATCCGCGAGAACCTTGGAGGATCTATGAGGAGCCTGCTAGACAATCCACATCACATAGCTCCACGCCTCCATATTTTCACTCTTTTTGGCCTCAGTCTGAGAATGAGCCCAACAACCCGCAACCATCATACATACCGTTACAGCGATCCTCATCGCAAGATTCCTTCCGCGACCCTACTCCTATTTTTCGGGGTCAGTTTAACCCAGCAGAGTATCTACCAGAACAAGTGGGCTTTAACCCACTAGGACCGGAGGATCACTTTTCTGGTGATCAAGATATGGACGAGGACACAGATCCCGTCAAGGCTTCAACCGGATCCTTGAACCATCCTTTCGTGATCTCAGACGGTTCATCTTTTCACGGAACACCATACCAGGGTCCGGATAGTCACATGGCACGGTTCGAACGGTGTAAGTGGTACTATACACCATCTGAACACTCATCACCTCACCAGCAGCCGTCCCAGCAGCAGCAAGATCCCTCTGGGGATCCACGTTTCCAGCAGCAGCAAGATCCCTCTGGGGATCCACGTTTCGAGCAGCAGCGAGATCCCTCTGGGGATCCACGTTATGAGGCAGTCACGCCACCGCCTCCACCGCTGCCAGTTCATCTAGAGCCTCCAGAACCACCAAGACGTAGGAGGACTGGCGCACGGATCTCAGCACGAGAAGTGGATTTTCGTCTCAACACCCCTCAACACTCTAGTGGCAGCCACTACCCGCCTATATATGAAGGCCCACATATGGGTGGACCTTCAGTTCCAGTTTCGGAGGTGAATTCGGCACCTATTGCACCGCCATCACCGGGTTTTGGCCACCCTATCCCTGCCTATACTGCTCCGGCAGCTTACAACCCTTACGGACCGCCATCATACCATAACTATAATTATGCCGAGGCCGACCCATACCTAGTGGCAGCAAACTACCTTGCCCAAAACCCTGAGGGACCATATGGAACCCCTTGGGGAATGGGACATCCAGCTCGAGGGTATCAAGTACCTCCTCAGCCACTGCCACAGTACCAGCCACCACGGTTTTCTCCACCAGAGCAGGAGGATCTCCGTCAAAGACTGGATAAGGTTGAGAGAGACCTCCAGAAAGAGCGTAAGAAGAATGATGGATTTATGAGTGGCTTGGCAAATTTGCTGAAGGGAAAGAAGAAACGGGATCGTTAAATCCCAATATGTATTATTGTATTTCCTTGTTTAAATCAAGTCCCTACGTGGACATTTATTTATGTGTGTATGTAGTCCCTGCGCGGACATCTACCTTTGTACTTAGTCCCTACGAGGACTTGTCTATATTAGTCCCTGCGAGGACACTTATTTTAGCAAACAGTCCCTGCGAGGACATGTATTATCTATATAGCTCCTGCGTGGGCATGTGTTTATGTGAAAAGTCCCGTTTAGGGCAAAATGTACTACTTTTAGTTTTAATGGAATGTAAGTTTATAAATTTCATCTTTGCTATGTTATGCATAATTAAATTATATATGAAATAAATAAATCAGAATCATTCCTTTTAAAAATCTATCTGCCTATGCTATTTTAATTAAGGATCTTAAAAGTATAACCTAGCCTGCATGTCATTTTAAGACCTGGCCCAGATGGTAAAACTCGTTAAAAAGATTCAAATCCCTGTTAACATCTGAAAACATGTTAACACTCCTGGCAGACCTGATTCGTTAAAAACACACGTGTTATTATTATATATGGATCTTTTCAAAGATTCTAAACCCAAATAAATGATCTCTGAATCATGGGTTAAATCATTAATAAATATGATCAATTCTTTTTACCATCCATTAGTAATGGAATGCCTACGGGCCCTTCTCATTTTCATATGAGACAAAAGACAGTTTTAGTCTGTGACCCTGTCTAATAAAGGTAATGAACTTTGTTCAAACCTTCATGCTTTGATTCTCTGAAATCATAGCTTATAATCTAAATTGTCCCTGTGACTAGGCCTTATGTGCTAATAAAACTATTATTGTTTTATAATTAGGATAAATTATATTAGAAATCCTAAATTTATGTGAGTAATAAATTAACCAGATATGGTCTATGTTTACCACGGTTAATAAAATTGCCATAAAAGACAATTCTATAATAAACTCACCAATAAATTATTGTCGATATGTTACAGTTCAAGATACATGGCAGACTCAAACGAGGTCAACAGTCACCCAGGGATAGTGCATGATAATGCCCGAGTAAACGTAGCGGGTGCAGAATTACAAGCAATGATAGATAATGCTGTTAATAGAGCTATGGATAGACAGCTCCATGAATCCGGTGGTACCCATGCAAGGACCCAATCTGCACCACACTCTAGAACACCCTCCAGGACCCACACTGCCCACAACAGTAATTCTCACCACTCGTCTAACCGAAGGAGTGTTCCATCCCAAAGAGTCATGCAGGATCAAGAACCCCGTAATAGGGGTTGCACCTATAAGTACTTTGTTTCGTGCAAACCCAGGGACTTCACTGGGGAAAAAGGAGCTGTTGATTGCATGACTTGGATGGACGAAATGGATACTGTGGTGGATATCAGTGGTTGCCATAATAGGGATATTGTGAAGTTTGCCTCACAGTCTTTCAAAGGAGAAGCATTAGCTTGGTGGAGATCTTTGATCCAAGCTACAGGGAAAGTCCCGTTATACAACATGACCTGGGAACAGTTCATGGCACTAATAAAGGAAAATTTCTGCCCTCAACACGAGGTTGAGAGAATTGAATCTGACTTCTTGTCGCTGGTCATGAAAAACCTAGACTGTCAGGCCTACCTTACCAGTTTCAACACTTTGTCAAGGTTAGTTCCATATTTGGTAACTCCGGAGCCTAAACGTATAGCTCGATTCATTGGGGGTTTGGAACCGGAGATCAAAGCAAATGTGAAGGCCTCCAGACCAACTACTTTTCGGTCAGTAGTGGACATATCATTGTCCCTTACCTTGGATGCTGTCAGGCTGAGGTCACAGAGGAAAAATGATACCGAAAAGAGGAAGCGTGAGGATGACAACTCACGACGTTCAGACAAGAAGCAGAAGGGAAACAATGACCAAAAGAAGGGGTCAGGATTTAGGAAGGATGGTCAGCAGTTGGGTGAAAAATCCAGATGTAAAATCTGCAAGAGGCAGCACTTTGGGAAGTGCAGGTATGAATCGAATTCGAATTCACAATCGAAAGCTTTTGCATGTGGGTTGTGCAAGTCCAAGGAACACAAAACCTTGGATTGCAAAAAGATAAAGGATGCGACCTGCTACGGTTGCAATGAAAAGGGGCATATCAAGAGCAATTGCCCAAAATACGCCAAGAAGCCCGAAGAGACTAGGAAGACCAATGCTAGGGTCTTCAGGATGGATGCTAAGGAAGCCGTCAAGGACGACAACGTGATAACAGGTACCTTTCTCGTAAATGATGTTTATGCGAGAGTGTTATTTGATTCAGGCGCTGATAAGTCGTTTGTAGATAATAAGTTTTGTGAATTGTTGAAACTACCTGTTAAAACTTTAAGTGTGAAGTATGAGGTGGAACTAGCAGATGGCACTTTAGAAACCGCTTCAACCTTATTAGATGGATGTTTCATATCCATTAAGAATCACTCTTTTCCTTTGTCCCTACTTCCTTTAAAACTAGCCGGTTTCGACATTGTTTTGGGTATGGACTGGTTATCTCATAACCAGGCCCAGATTATTTGCAATAAGAAGCAAGTGATGATCAAGACTCCGTCTGGTGAATCACTTACTATCCAGGGAGATACCCAGTATGGGCTACCCGAGAAAATGTCTATACTCAAAGACTCTAAGTGTTTGAAGAAGGGTTGTGTCATCTACATGGCACAAGTGATTATTGCTGAGCCGAAACCCAAGATTGGAGATATCCCCGTCATTTCTGAATACCCCGAAGTATTTCCTGAAGAACTACCTGGTTTGCCACCAGATAGGCAAGTAGAATTCAGAATTGACATTATTCCTGGATCAGAACCAGTTGCAAGGGCGCCTTATAGGTTGGCACCAACAGAGATGAAGGAATTGAGAACGCAGCTAGATGATTTGCTAGCCAAAGGTTTCATCAAACCTAGTTCGTCTCCTTGGGGAGCACCAGTTTTATTTGTCAAGAAGAAGGATGGATCGATGCGTCTGTGCATCGACTACCGCGAGCTTAATAAGGTCACTATCAAGAATAGGTATCCTTTACCCATAATCGACGATCTGTTCGATCAACTTCAAGGGGCAAGTTTCTTCTCAAAGATTGACTTGAGGTCAGGCTACCATCAATTGAAGGTTAGAGATGAAGACGTGCACAAAACAGCATTTAGGACTCGTTATGGTCATTACGAGTTCCTAGTGATGCCTTTTGGGCTTACTAATGCACCGGCCGCATTCATGGATCTCATGAATCGCGTTTGCAAGCCGCACTTAGATAAATTCGTCATCGTCTTCATCGACGACATTCTCATCTACTCAAAGAACCAAGCTGACCATGAAAAGCATCTTCACTGCATTCTGGAACTACTTCATAAAGAAAAGCTCTATGCCAAGTTCTCGAAGTGTGAATTCTGGCTTCGGGAAGTCCAGTTTCTTGGACATGTTGTTAGTGAGCGTGGTATCCAAGTAGATCCCGCTAAAGTTGAAGCTGTCATGAATTGGCATGAGCCAAAGACGCCTACAGAAATACGTAGCTTCCTAGGTTTAGCAGGATACTATAGGCGATTCATTGAAAACTTCTCAAGGATTGCTGCACCCCTGACTTCGCTGACACGTAAGAAGATTAAGTTTGACTGGGGTCCTAAGCAGCAGGAATCCTTCGATATTCTGAAATAAAAGTTGAGCAATGCTCCGGTACTGACATTGCCTGATGGAATAGAGGAGTTTGTAGTTTATTGTGATGCATCACACACCGGGATGGGATGTGTGCTTATGCAGAAAGGCAAAGTCATTGCCTATGCTTCACGTCAGTTAAAGGTGCACGAAAAGAATTACACCACCCATGACTTGGAATTGGGTGCCGTTGTATTCGCACTAAAACTGTGGAGGCACTACTTATATGGAATCAAATGTGTGATCTATTTTGATCACAAGAGCCTTCAACATCTGTTCAACCAGAAGGACTTGAACATGAGGCAACGCCGTTGGATGGAAACTCTGAATGATTACGATTATGAAATAAGATACCATCCCGGCAAGGCGAATGTAGTCGCCGATGCCTTGAGTCGGAAGGAGAAGGTGAAACCCATCCGAATCAATGCCAAGCGCATGGAAATAAAGAACAATTTGATTGAAAGGTTGTTAGCTGCACAGAAGGAAACTGTGTTGGAAGTTAACTATCCTAATGAAAAGCTAGGAGTAACTGAGGAGCAGTTAACCCTTAGCAAGGACGGAATTTTAAGATTGAATGGACGAATATGGGTTCCACTTTATGGGGGACTTCGTGATGTTATCCTCCAGGAAGCCCATAGTTCCAAATACTCCGTTCATCCTGGAGCTGATAAGATGTACCAGGATCTTAGGGCAAATTATTGGTGGATAGGCTTGAAAAAGTCTGTAGCCACACATGTAGCCAAATGCTTGACATGTGCGCAAGTCAAAGCCGAGCATCAGAAACCGTCAGGTTTGCTACAACAGCCTGAACTTCCTACGTGGAAGTGGGAAATGGTAACTATGGATTTTATTACCAAGTTGCCAAAGACAAGGAAAGGCAATGATACAATATGGGTTATAGTTTACAGACTGACTAAGTCAGCTCATTTCTTACCCATCAAGGAGACTTATAGCTCCGATATGTTAGCCCAGTTATACGTTGATAAGATTGTAGCCCTACATGGCATACCTGTAGCTATTATCTCTGACCGAGATACTAGATACACATCACATTTTTGGAAAAGTTTCCAACAATCTTTGGGCACACGTTTGAACTTTAGTACGGCTTACCATCCACAGACAGACGGTCAGAGTGAGCGTACTATTCAAACGTTGGAAGACATGCTTCGTGCATGTGCAATTGACTTGGGTGGTAGCTGGGATAAGCACCTACCATTAGTTGAGTTCTCCTACAACAATAGCTACCATACCAGCATTAAGGCTGCGCCTTTTGAGGCATTATACGGTAGAAAGTGTAGATCGCCCGTTTTTTGGGCAGAAGTTGAAGATGTCCAATTATCTGGACCGGAGATAGTGTTCGAGACGACGGACAAGATTGCCCAGATTCGTGACCGTCTCAAAGCTGCCCGGGATAGGCAGAAGAGTTACGCTGATCCAAGTCGTAAGGATTTTCACTTCGAAGTAGGTGACAAAGTCCTACTTAAAGTGTCACCCTGGAAGGGAGTGATGCGATTTGGTAAGAAAGGCAAGCTAAGCCCGAGATACATAGGACCTTTCGAGGTTATCGAACGTGTCGGGGCAGTTGCCTATAAGTTAAACTTACCTGAAGAGCTCAGTAGTATACACAATGTGTTCCACATCTGCAATCTGAAGAAGTGTTTCGCTGACGAATCACTGGTTATACCCCATACAGATGTGCATATAGATGAGAGCTTGAAATTTGTGGAAAAACCTTTGTCGATTGAAGATCGACAGGTAAGGAAGCTTCGAAGGAAGCATATACCTTTTGTAAAGGTCAAATGGGATGCCCGAAGAGGTCCCGAAT
>JARYGA010032405.1:0-13396 GCA_030545235.1 Helianthus tuberosus | reverse complement strand
GGATCTGGTTGAGATTCATGTGGGACCTGCTACAGATCTTGATCATGAATGTTTCAATCATAAGAAGGTAATTTTTGTAGTCTTGTTTTCATAACTTCATCTTTCAACAATGAGTGGATTATGATGTTTTTCTGGGCATCTTCGTATTTTTAGATGTACTGTGATGGTTAATCTTTGGGTACATGCTGAACGCAATGAAATTTCAAGCAATCGCTTCACGGTATCACCATATTTCCTATTAATTATATTGATTCATGATTTTTAATAGTTTAACTCAATTGATTGTATTGATTTAAGGATCCGGAAAACAATGAATATTGATGCCCATAATGCAAGGGTCGGTTTTCATTTGACCAATCGGTTTGTAGACGAAAGTTAATCTAAAGTCAGCAGTTGTATAGAAAGTAATGACCATAGTACACTTCCTGACAGAATAGCTGTCGTCTGTACGGACGTTGAAGGCATTTACTATCCAAATCTTCATCTGTAAGATCACCGTTCTCGATTTTAATATAATGCTTTGATTGTTTAAGTGACTCTAATTTTCTTTTTATTTTGTAACAGGATTCAGTGTAAGTGTGGTTCATGTGGGACCAAGAAGCAAACTCCATCCGAATGGGAACGGCATACTGGTTCCAGAGCAAAAAAAGTGGAAAGTCAGCATTAAAGTCAAAGATTCGATGTTACCATCAGAAAAATTGGTTTGTTTTTCGTCTCATCTACTTTGATTAAAGTATGTTATATCCATTATTGTTATTACACTTTTAACATTTAACATTTCAGCTTGCAGATTATAACATTGATTATTACGCTAAGGCTGTTTCGAATTAATTAGATGAACAACTGTTTTCGTTATTCTAGGTATTCATATGCTTTATGCTATACTTCATGGGTTTACATTCTTTGATGGTATACAAATGCTATTTGTTTTTTGAAACCGTAGAGAAGTATGAACCTGTTTATGCAAAGTGGACAACCGAACGATGTGCAATTTGTAGATGGGATGAAGATTATGATGTTAACAAAATCATTATCTGCAAGCTGAAATATGTGCGTGGTTTCGACCAGAGGTTGCTTTTCTAAGAGGTGAAAAGATGGAACCTGCAGTTGGCCTTTTACGGATTCCACCTGATTCATTTTTCCTTAATGGCCAAACCCATTTTTTCGTTATGATTAGGTATGCAGAGTGCTGAGAGGTTATTACCTTTCTTCCATTAGAAGTGTCAATTCTGGTGATGACTTCAATTTGAGTGAAAACCAAAATCCTTGGCTCCACTTAAAGGGTGATAGGTTAACCTTGAGGAAGCACTTGGTGCATGTCTACTTCCTTTACTAAAGTTAATACCAGCAAGTCCAGCTGTTGGACAGGATATTTGGGATGTACAAAGTCTACTTCCTTACGAGGTTAGTTCTTTTTTTTATTATCTAAAGAAATCGTAACTCTGATTTGTTTATAATATGATGTTTACATGAACACTGCTATTGATCCCTGAGAGGCGAAAGCTACCTGGGTTTTTTATGGTGAGGATCTTCATCAATTATTTCATCGATGATAATAAATTTTGTTTTCATGATTTGGATTTCTTTTTAAATTTTAATATTGTAGTCTTATGAAAAAAAATTACCATGACGGACTTGAAAATATTTGGTATATGTGGGTCCTCATCTGAAGGTTGAAGAAAAGAGATTGGCGAAGTAGAAACCTTTTTTCTTTTCTTAGACCTTTTTTTAAAATGTTTTTTATTCTTGTGTTTGCAACCACTAAGGATATGATTGAAGGAATGAGGATAGACCTAAGAAAGTCAACATACAACAATTTTGATGAGTTGTACTGTATTGTATCATGTGGCCAGTACAGTTGGATTGATGAGTGTACCTACAATGGGAATTACTCCTAAATCCAAAGTAAAAACTGAAAGCGTACACAACGCTACATTGGCTTGGGGGATTGTTAATCAACTCACCAACATCCTCTGAGCTGTAACATTTTTTGTATCTCTTTGAGATCTTTCATCTCTTAAATGATACTATTCCATAACCAAAATGCTGATGAGGCAGTTTTGGAAAAGTTAGCACTATCAGGTGAGTTTTTATATGCTCATTATTTTCACTGCATAAGTTCAAAGTTCAAACGGGTTAGGGGTATAAGGGTGAGAGTGTTGATTAATTGGGTTAAGGGTATTATTAGATAAGTTTAATTTGTAGAAAATTTTTGGATGGCTGAGAGTGTTGATTAAAAGGGTCAGGGGTATAAAGGTCATTATGGCTAAGATGAGTGTATGGGCTGTGTTTGGTCAAATTCTAATAATGGATACTTAAAAAAAGCACCAGAAACATTTTGATAGTATTGGTTATTGGTTTGTTATGAAATTGTGGGATAAAGTATGCTGAGCTGGTTGCAATATGGTATGGACTTGAACATATGGCCGGTAAGGTTCACAACTGTATCGGAATGCTTTAAGGTGTACTAAAACCTTTATTAACCAAAGAAGGTCCTATTGGATTTTATTATGTTCGAAATGGGGCTTAGTATTTTGAATTGGGCCAGGAGAATTCGGGGCAGGAACAATACTCATATTTCCAATATTGCCCAACCGGGTGTTTTGATTGTGGGTAAAAGTTTGGTTGTATTAAATGTGATGATGGGCCGTAGGGATAAATATTGTTGAACAAACGAAGTGTATTGTTTGAGAGGTTTATGCTTTATCACTAAAAGGATACGGGTCAAAAGTTGACCAAATTTTTGAACCTAGCCACTATCGCTTGCTTCAAGGCTTTAACCTAGCCATCTAATTGTAAATATATAATGGGGTAAAACGAGGTCCAATATGTATTCAGTCAATCAGTCTTCTTTTCTTTAATAAATGTTGGCTCATACTCCCTATTTGCAGGTGTCTGGTCAAAATTTCAAGTGTAACAGACCATTTGTCCTGGTGCTAAGCATGCCCACTCACTCCATACATCTACCCCAGGCAACCAGGTCAAGACCATATGAAGCTTTTCTACGCAAAAAAAATCACATGATTTTCTGTCAGCTTCTGAAAGTTATGCCCTCTTTACTTGAAGGAAACCGCTACAGGTTAGTAACGGAGACAGGTTATCCACTGTATGGCAGTAAAATCGGGTCCAAATGATAAAATAAATAATATATAAAAGTAAAAAGGATGGGTCCAACACTCTGATTTTGGTCTCCATGATTCGATTAATCAAGATGTTTTAGTTGTACCTGTGAATTACATATATTAACTATCCATATTAATATCTCAGGATTTGTTGCTGAACATGAAGGATTATCCAAAGAAGTGATAGAAAAGGCAATTGATGCAACTGAAACAACTTTTGTGAATTTAGTGAAGAGAATCCAGGCTTGATAGTCCCCAGTTTGTATCATTAGGTTCATGCTCATACGTTGTGGGTCCATGTAATATGTGCGTGGTTTCGACCAGAGGTTGCTTTTCTAAGAGGTGAAAAGATGGAACCTGCAGTTGGCCTTTTACGGATTCCACCTGATTCATTTTTCCTTAATGGCCAAACCCATTTTTTCGTTATGATTAGGTATGCAGAGTGCTGAGAGGTTATTACCTTTCTTCCATTAGAAGTGTCAATTCTGGTGATGACTTCAATTTGAGTGAAAACCAAAATCCTTGGCTCCACTTAAAGGGTGATAGGTTAACCTTGAGGAAGCACTTGGTGCATGTCTACTTCCTTTACTAAAGTTAATACCAGCAAGTCCAGCTGTTGGACATGATATTTGGGATGTACAAAGTCTACTTCCTTACGAGGTTAGTTCTTTTTTTTATTATCTAAAGAAATCGTAACTCTGATTTGTTTATAATATGATGTTTACATGAACACTGCTATTGATCCCTGAGAGGCGAAAGCTACCTGGGTTTTTTATGGTGAGGATCTTCATCAATTATTTCATCGATGATAATAAATTTTGTTTTCATGATTTGGATTTCTTTTTAAATTTTAATATTGTAGTCTTATGAAAAAAAATTACCATGACGGACTTGAAAATATTTGGTATATGTGGGTCCTCATCTGAAGGTTGAAGAAAAGAGATTGGCGAAGTAGAAACCTTTTTTCTTTTCTTAGACCTTTTTTTAAAATGTTTTTTATTCTTGTGTTTGCAACCACTAAGGATATGATTGAAGGAATGAGGATAGACCTAAGAAAGTCAACATACAACAATTTTGATGAGTTGTACTGTATTGTATCATGTGGCCAGTACAGTTGGATTGATGAGTGTACCTACAATGGGAATTACTCCTAAATCCAAAGTAAAAACTGAAAGCGTACACAACGCTACATTGGCTTGGGGGATTGTTAATCAACTCACCAACATCCTCTGAGCTGTAAAATTTTTTGTATCTCTTTGAGATCTTTCATCTCTTAAATGATACTATTCCATAACCAAAATGCTGATGAGGCAGTTTTGGAAAAGTTAGCACTATCGGGTGAGTTTTTATATGCTCATTATTTTCACTGCATAAGTTCAAAGTTCAAACGGGTTAGGGGTATAAGGGTGAGAGTGTTGATTAATTGGGTTAAGGGTATTATTAGATAAGTTTAATTTGTAGAAAATTTTTGGATGGCTGAGAGTGTTGATTAAAAGGGTCAGGGGTATAAAGGTCATTATGGCTAAGATGAGTGTATGGGCTGTGTTTGGTCAAATTCTAATAATGGATACTTAAAAAAAGCACCAGAAACATTTTGATAGTATTGGTTATTGGTTTGTTATGAAATTGTGGGATAAAGTATGCTGAGCTGGTTGCAATATGGTATGGACTTGAACATATGGCCGGTAAGGTTCACAACTGTATCGGAATGCTTTAAGGTGTACTAAAACCTTTATTAACCAAAGAAGGTCCTATTGGATTTTATTATGTTCGAAATGGGGCTTAGTATTTTGAATTGGGCCAGGAGAATTCGGGGCAGGAACAATACTCATATTTCCAATATTGCCCAACCGGGTGTTTTGATTGTGGGTAAAAGTTTGGTTGTATTAAATGTGATGATGGGCCGTAGGGATAAATATTGTTGAACAAACGAAGTGTATTGTTTGAGAGGTTTATGCTTTATCACTAAAAGGATACGGGTCAAAAGTTGACCAAATTTTTGAACCTAGCCACTATCGCTTGCTTCAAGGCTTTAACCTAGCCATCTAATTGTAAATATATAATGGGGTAAAACGAGGTCCAATATGTATTCAGTCAATCAGTCTTCTTTTCTTTAATAAATGTTGGCTCATACTCCCTATTTGCAGGTGTCTGGTCAAAATTTCAAGTGTAACAGACCATTTGTCCTGGTGCTAAGCATGCCCACTCACTCCATACATCTACCCCAGGCAACCAGGTCAAGACCATATGAAGCTTTTCTACGCAAAAAAAATCACATGATTTTCTGTCAGCTTCTGAAAGTTATGCCCTCTTTACTTGAAGGAAACCGCTACAGGTTAGTAACGGAGACAGGTTATCCACTGTATGGCAGTAAAATCGGGTCCAAATGATAAAATAAATAATATATAAAAGTAAAAAGGATGGGTCCAACACTCTGATTTTGGTCTCCATGATTCGATTAATCAAGATGTTTTAGTTGTACCTGTGAATTACATATATTAACTATCCATATTAATATCTCAGGATTTGTTGCTGAACATGAAGGATTATCCAAAGAAGTGATAGAAAAGGCAATTGATGCAACTGAAACAACTTTTGTGAATTTAGTGAAGAGAATCCAGGCTTGATAGTCCCCAGTTTGTATCATTAGGTTCATGCTCATACGTTGTGGGTCCATGTAATATGTGCGTGGTTTCGACCAGAGGTTGCTTTTCTAAGAGGTGAAAAGATGGAACCTGCAGTTGGCCTTTTACGGATTCCACCTGATTCATTTTTCCTTAATGGCCAAACCCATTTTTTCGTTATGATTAGGTATGCAGAGTGCTGAGAGGTTATTACCTTTCTTCCATTAGAAGTGTCAATTCTGGTGATGACTTCAATTTGAGTGAAAACCAAAATCCTTGGCTCCACTTAAAGGGTGATAGGTTAACCTTGAGGAAGCACTTGGTGCATGTCTACTTCCTTTACTAAAGTTAATACCAGCAAGTCCAGCTGTTGGACATGATATTTGGGATGTACAAAGTCTACTTCCTTACGAGGTTAGTTCTTTTTTTTATTATCTAAAGAAATCGTAACTCTGATTTGTTTATAATATGATGTTTACATGAACACTGCTATTGATCCCTGAGAGGCGAAAGCTACCTGGGTTTTTTATGGTGAGGATCTTCATCAATTATTTCATCGATGATAATAAATTTTGTTTTCATGATTTGGATTTCTTTTTAAATTTTAATATTGTAGTCTTATGAAAAAAAATTACCATGACGGACTTGAAAATATTTGGTATATGTGGGTCCTCATCTGAAGGTTGAAGAAAAGAGATTGGCGAAGTAGAAACCTTTTTTCTTTTCTTAGACCTTTTTTTAAAATGTTTTTTATTCTTGTGTTTGCAACCACTAAGGATATGATTGAAGGAATGAGGATAGACCTAAGAAAGTCAACATACAACAATTTTGATGAGTTGTACTGTATTGTATCATGTGGCCAGTACAGTTGGATTGATGAGTGTACCTACAATGGGAATTACTCCTAAATCCAAAGTAAAAACTGAAAGCGTACACAACGCTACATTGGCTTGGGGGATTGTTAATCAACTCACCAATATCCTCTGAGCTGTAACATTTTTTGTATCTCTTTGAGATCTTTCATCTCTTAAATGATACTATTCCATAACCAAAATGCTGATGAGGCAGTTTTGGAAAAGTTAGCACTATCGGGTGAGTTTTTATATGCTCATTATTTTCACTGCATCAGTTCAAAGTTTAAACGGGTTAGGGGTATAAGGGTGAGAGTGTTGATTAATTGGGTTAAGGGTATTATTAGATAAGTTTAATTTGTAGAAAAGTTTTGGATGGCTGAGAGTGTTGATTAAAAGGGTCAGGGGTATAAAGGTGATTATGGCTAAGATAAGTGTATGGGCTGTGTTTGGTCAAATTCTAATAATGGATACTTAAAAAAAGCACCAAAAACATTTTGATAGTATTGGTTATTGGTTTGTTATGAAATTGTGGGATAAAGTATGCTGAGCTGGTTGCAATATGGTATGGACTTGAACATATGACCGGTAAGCTGTGAAATGTGGCAGAGTCAACATTTTGGTCAAAATAAAAGTTGCAAAAGGCAGCAGCAGGTGGTCAAAGGAAAATTTTGGGTTCACAACTGTATCGGAATGCTTTAAGGTGTACTAAAACCTTTATTAACCAAAGAAGGTCCTATTGGATTTTATTATGTTCGAAATGGGGCTTAGTATTTTGAATTGGGCCAGGAACAATACTCATATTTCCAATATTGCCCAACCGGGTGTTTTGATTGTGGGTAAAAGTTTGGTTGTATTAAATGTGATGATGGGCCGTAGGGATAAATATTGTTGAACAAACGAAGTGTATTGTTTGAGAGGTTTATGCTTTATCACTAAAAGGATACGGGTCAAAAGTTGACCAAATTTTTGAACCTAGCCACTATCGCTTGCTTCAAGGCTTTAACCTAGCCATCTAATCTATATCTATATATATAATAAACAAAACCATTGGGGGACACTTGTCACCCTATGGTTTAAGACAACTCATCTGCACATGTGGCAGTACATGTGGCACAGGTAGAATTGAAGGATTGGGCAAACTTCTCTCATACGATTCATTACTCTCTCTTTCTCTTTCCAATTAAACCCTAATAATCAAAAATCGTCTGCGTCTCTCTCTCTCAATACCATCGGCGACAACCTTCAATCGACGACAACTTTTAATCAATCTTCAATACTCAATAACGTTTCAATCATCAATCATCCGATTTGTAGTATTCGTTTTCAATTAAAGCAGGTACGAAGCAATAAATCTTTAAATCAATTGATTTGGTTCAATTTCGTTTGATCAGAGTACATCAATTTTTGTATTTTTGTTTCAGTTGTTGTTCCATCAATTGATCAAGTTCTTCGCCGATTCGTCCTCTGATTTTAAGAGTGTAGCATCCAGGAAACAATATTCTCTCAATTCTTAGTTTTGATTTTTTGTCTCGATGTAAGTTTTATTATGTTCCACAATTTCATTCTCAACAATTTTTCTCTTAGTTATCAATGCATGATTTGTTGTCTGTTGTCTACGGTTTAGGGTTTATTTCGTTCCACAAGTTTTATTTTGTCCGTTGCCTCGGGGCGATTCCGGTGATGACTCCTTCACCACCATTCCTTTTCAGGTACCTTGATTGATTGGTATAGGTAAACCTAAAAGTTAAAACTTTTGATTTGACTGTTTTGGTTAGAGTAGATGAGTTATATGATGTTTTGTGATCAATAGGCTTTTTGGAAAGTGGTTGTGTAATTGTGTGATGAATATGATTATAAGGTCAAATAATTTGGATCATATTCAAAACTAAAGTTATCTAAACTAAAATCAAGGATATCTCGCTTAACAAAGAAGCTAGGGCAAGATTTTGGTATGTTTTGTTTATTTAATCTTGTAAATTACAGAAGTTTTTCGTCTTTTCTATGGTTCTTGTAAATTCAAAACTTCAGATGTTATTTCCATTTGATTTTCCTAACTACTTTATTTATTGATAATGATGATAATGATAGTCGATATCTTGAAACATTTTGCCATGAGTGTGATCTTGTATTGAGTTGTGATGTTCTTTTGCAGAATTTGATAAGTAGATCATTAATAGATGATGTGCTGAAGAAAGTTAGGAACTCGAAACCCTTATATATATAGACTAGAAGATGTACCCATGTTTCAGTTGCAAATCCTAACGTATTGTCTGTTATTACTGCTGCTACAAAGGAGTCTCAGGTCTGATCATTCACTCTACATTGCTTGGAGGCAAAAAAAGGTATGCTCATCAATTCAAATCCAGTTAATAATGAGGTTTAAATTTGCTAGCTGAGTAATTATAAGCTAATAAGCATAAACTTAAAAAGCTAAACCAAACACAAGTTAAGCTTATTTTATAAAAAAAAAAACCTTAAAAAGCTATAAGATTTGTTAAAAAAGCTAGGCCAAACATCCCCTAAGGCCTAAACCCAGAAACCTTGATTTAAAAAAAAAATACATTAGGGTTTAGGAAGTGTTTTGTTCGGTGATAAAGTGATCTATTCAGCAAGCGAAGAGTTTAGTGGTTTGCAGAAATGGAGAGAACTCCAGCAGCTTGTGCCATGAATTGGAGCATTCAGCTATGAAAAAGCCCTACGCTCCAACAACTCTGGTGAATTAGGATTCTTTAAATATTATTACGTTTTTTTTTTGATGATTTATTGATGATGATTAGCTACATGACAGAGCGGATTAGAGGATGCCTATTATCTATGTGAAGCTATCATGTTACCAGGTAAAAATATTTTTTCCTTTTTGGATATCTTTTTTTAATTTTAAATATTATAGCAAATATGTTTATTGTTCTTTTCAGCAAGGAAGGAACTTCATTTTCCTGATTTCTCTGTGCTATGTCAGCAAGCTAAAAGGATATTCTTGTCTATTCACATGCAATGTCTGGGTGGGTGTTTGTGATAATCACCTATCAACGTAATTCCACTGGCTTAGCTTTCTCTTTAGCTGGTAAACAATCCGAATGGAAATATATCTCTTGCAATCCCCCTATCCTTGATCTACACTTTTTCAAGGGAAAAATATATACGCTACACACCATGAGTCAGTTATATGAATTCAGGCTTAATCAAGTTCCTACCTTTATCCCCCAAAAAATGAAGAATTTCTCGGTGTTACACTTCAGATATAGGAACTTTATAAGTTCAGGTGAAAAACTTTATGTGATGACTAAATTAAATAATGATTTTGATACTCTTGAAGTTGATTTTGATGAAATGAGATGGGCGAATTCGGAAAAGAACAGTAAACATATTTGTTGTTATTTGATGATCGATTATTGTATGGATTAGTATTGTTTAAATATTCTTACGTTTTTTTTTGTTTTTTTTTTTTGATGATTTATTGATGATGATTAGCTACATGACAGAGCGAAATAGAGGATGCCTATTATCTATGTGAAGCTATCACATTACCAAACCAACATCAACTTATGACAAAACATTTTTTTTTTCTACTAATTTGATAATTGATGGTTTGCAGGTTGGGAAGAAGAACAAGTGTAGTTTTCGGCTGGTTACAGTTGAGGATGGACTTTACTCACTCGAATACGATCCATCAATGTATATGCTTCAAGCGTTCTCTATATGCGTAGCGGTTGTAAGTAGCCATAAGTTGACTCACATCTTTCAAGTCAATTATGTTCGAGAGTCGAATGACTGTCTGAAAACATACGATCACCAACGAGTGATAAGAATGTTAAAATTCACGAGGAGTTTGTTTCGAAACCACCAGCATCACCTGTTGGTAGGGTATAAATTTAGATGTTATATTAGTTTAGATGCCATTTATATTTTTGAGATGGCAATGGATTCAAAACAATCACTATGCGGTTAGGAGTGGATCTGATTGTTTTCAGCCGTACATATTGGAACAGGTAATGTTTAATGTTGTTTGATTCTTTATTTGAGTTCTAGCAATTGAGTCAATTGACGATCTTGCCCTTAGTGTTGTTTTATATTACCGTTATGTGGATGAGCAACCCAAAGTGTTGGCTGTATCAACAATGGATACTCATTCATTATCATATTAATTTCACTAGACTAAATGATTGAAAGATTATGAATTTAGAAGAAAAACGTGTAAGTCTGAGTGAATATTGAACTGTGATTGATTGAGGGTGTATGTGTTTTTTATAGGTGGTCTGATCATTGGCCGATAACGCCCGTTAAGGGCTGTTTGACTCTGTTTCAGACTGTATGTTGCTTCCCACCTGGTTACCACATGTTAAGTTTTACCTTAACATGTTATTGTTAATCTGATAAGGGATATTTAAGTCTTGATGAATTGTTCCAGGTCTTTGGAGGTTCTTTTATGCATCTTTGGCAGTCTTTGACTTATGATATTCGACTATTGTAGGGCAATTGGTCTCCAAAAGTATAAGATGATGGCCAGGTCACTAGCGATATTTCTATACGCCTTGCAGAAACTGTTGAAGGTAAGGTTCTTATTCAATCACGGATGAACGTGTTAACACTTCATTAAAGTAACGAAATCCATTAATTGTGAACCTAATCCCCTCGGCTTTATGTAGTTATTTATATTCGTAAAGGCTAAAACCACTTACAATCTTTTGTTAAGCGAATTGCCCATAACACCTGAATTCCACAGCCGGATTACAACAACATTCCTAATTCCACCTTTTTTCCATCCAATTCGCCCAATCTTTTGTTAAAACGAACATTTCTATCATGGCGCTTTGTGTGTTTGTAAGATAAACCATCGTTTTCGTTAATTTGGATGGTAGACGACGAAGAATATCGCTCCCGTAGGCCAAATCATGCAACAAGGAAAAAGACTAATCTCCTGGTAATCAATTATTCAATCACTTAATTTAGTTTAAATCGGAGTAGTTAAAATTTGTTCAGAGATTGAACTTGCATCTGGTATAATTTGGAATTTAGTGTTGAGAGGGTATAGTTTTGTCGTCATATTAAATATAGTACACCGGATCTAATGTCCATGAAAGTATGAGCACTTTTCTTCGGAGTGATGTTATCTATTTGGATTCAGATTTCAAATGTGTGAATTTGCTTTTTATTCGAGTTAAAAAGGAAAGCAGAGAAAACTTCCCCACACTGTGACATTAGTTTGATTTGGTTGATTTGGTGAAACTTATTGCGAGCATCAGTCGGTTAGGGTTAGAAGGGGGTGTTGATGGTCGATTATGGGTGCAAGGGGGAGTGGTTCAACGCTGCTGGTTGTGGTGGTTTCATAGCGGTGAAGATGAGTGGAGACGGTGGTTGGCTGCACGGATCTGGTAGTAGATGGGTTATAGGTGGGTGTGGTATTCGTGCCATTAGCAGAAGACATTTAAAAACAAAACTGATGATGCAACAATATCTTTACGAGATTTGATTAAAATGTGATTTACCAAGTGGAATTCCCCTGTCGAAGGTAACAAGTCTTGCTTAAAACTTTTAATTTTCTTAGTTTTTTGTTAAGGGCATTTGTATAATTGTATCTAGATATTGTAGTTTTTAGTTTTGATCGGTCGATTTCAATATTTGTCATGTAAATATTTTTCACCTGGCATCTAAAGTTAATTCCCTATGCTATTTGTCACACTTTTCCTTATTAATGTTTATTTCTCTCGCAACCAATATGTACAGTTAATAGCGTAATCATTTTATGTTGTAAATTTTAATTAGCCACTAAAAGTTCAATACACAAGTTCAGAGTTATAGTTATTTTAAATTTTGCATCGTTATCATCTCATGTTGTCTTTCCTTTTAAATTTGGACTAATAAATTGTTTGTAACTTTTGACTTTTTTAACATTGGCTTGCAGATCATCTTCTTTAAGATTTGACATACCAATGGCTTTATCAACAAAAAAGTAAGTTACCCTCAATGGTAGGCCATGATTTATGAGCTTGATTTAAGTCCCTTTTTCGTAATTTCAAAAGGTGCAATTGTTGCGCAGATTATTGTTCTTCTAGGTTGTATTAAGTACAAAATGCACAAGGAATATCCCAAAAAAAAGCTTCAAAAAAATTAATCTTCAAAGCAATAAATAATAGTTCATCGTCGTTCAGAACTGAGAAAGTTATTGATTATGTGGGATTTGTTTTAAAGTTGCCAGATGGAGGACCACCTATTCTTCCTGAATTCACCGATGCGGTAACACTCATGCTCTGTGTTTCTTTTAGCGTCCTGTGTTTTTTAATTTAGGTTTTTTCTGGGGTCCTATATGATGACCGGGATACTTTGTATGGGTATTTTTAAATTTTGTTGGAAATACTTGATACATGAATGGTGGTGATATGGGGATCTAGACCTGCATGAACATTAGTTGATTCCCTTAGAAACAAAATGTACCAATACAATTAACTTTCTGTTGGTTTTTATCTCTAACATAACATTATGGGTCAAATTGGGTAGTATGTAGTTTTATTAACGGGGCACACTCGGTTGACAAAAAAAAGTAAAGTAAATCTTAGGATGGGCGAAAGTGAACACTTCTTTTACCACCACCATCCACCTCCACCTTTACCTAGCTACCAAAACAACAAATATAGTGGTTGACCTGTTGTGACCCAACCCATGGCCTGTATTAAATTCTAATTTATTTATTTTTTTGTATTTTTTAAATAACATGGGCATGGAGCTGGATTTGGCTTACGGGTTAACGTCTAGGCCATGACACGACCCAACACATCCCTCTATATTATTTTGGGCTTGG
>JARYGA010032404.1:0-68966 GCA_030545235.1 Helianthus tuberosus | reverse complement strand
CTTATCCTGCTGAAACCCAACTTCCAGTAAACTTGGAACCGGCCATCCCAGACCCTCTGATCCACACTCAACCTCTAGGAGAAATGGACGAATGGTGGACCAACGACTGGCAATTTCAAAACCTCCTAAATAATCCTTATACCTTTTTCCCTCAGTTCGACCCAGAACCTGCACCAAATCCACCAATGAGTAATGAAAACTTAGCTGAACTTCGCCATTTTGGCGAGGAGCTGATAGATGCAGGGAATAGGATCCGGGAGGTGGGATAACAAATCTCCTGGAAGTACGACGAAAGGGAACGTCGCTTCTGAGGTGCCAGCTGACGGGAGATAGTGTGGTTGTGAAGCTGTGGTTGTATAATAATAATAATAGTAATAAAAATATAACTCTGTAAAATAATCTAAAAATAAAAATTTTGTAAGATAACGGTGTGTATGGATGCATAATATAATATATAAAATATCGAAAGATCGACAAATTTTGGCTATATTTGTTTACGTGATTATGTGCAATTATTTTGTTATGTTTGGGTATTAATTATTTTATACTGATTACTTATATAAATTAATTACCAGATGGCACACGCTGGTAATGAACCCGATAATGAAGTTAATCAATCTGAGCATAACAATGAGGATCAATTTCTGAATAGGCAAGATATCGAGAATATCGTTGCTCAGGGAATAGCCAATGTTATTCCAACAATACTTGCTGCTGCTCGAAATCCCGTGGAACCTCAACAAATTATTCCTAGCAAACGCACACACGGTGACAATTTCAGTACTAGTGTAAACGGAGGCGGCAACCATACTAATAACAACAATGATGAACTGCAAGCCCCAATTCTCAAAAGAATGAAAGTTGCAACGCTTAGTTGCACTTACAAAGAATTTCTTGTTTGTAAACCGGTTGAATTTGCAGGCAACGAAGGGGCAACTGCGGCACTGCGTTGGTTGGAGAAAACCAAAGCAGTAATTACGATAAGTAAATGTGTCGAGGAAGACAAGGTCATGTATGCGTCGCATCTTTTTAAAGAAGGGGAACTAGAATGGTGGAATACAGTACTTCAAGCCAAAGGAAGAAATATGGCCTATGCCATGAATTGGGAAGAATTTAAGCAACTAGTAGAAAGAAAATTATGTCCCGAATATGAAAAAGGAACAAATGACAAACAAATTTCTGAACCACCGGATGGTGGATGTAGACTGTCGAGGGTATACTTCGACATTCTTCGAGTATGCGAGAGTGGTACCAACCCTGGCTTCGCCTGAACCGGTACTTATTTCCCGTTATATTTGGGGATTAATTGGCGAAATTCGAGATATCGTCAAAGCTGCGAGACCCCGCACTATTGACAATGCTGTGGAATTAGCTAGCACCCTAACTGACGGACTGGTACGCACAAGAGAAGAAACCCGGAAAAAGGAAGTGGCCCAAAAGATTACCCAGGGATTTCGTATGGGTAACCGTAGCAATTTCAAGAGAAAAGGAACCGGGCAATCTTCTAGTGTTCCATTTTGCAAGGCCTGTAAAAGGAAGCATTTTGGAAGATGAAAAGGGTATTGCAATTTCTGCAAAATCCCGGGGCATCAAGAAGAAGATTGCAGGAAGAAGAAAGCAACAGTTTGCTACAACTATGGGGAAGCTGGACACTTTAGGCCAGACTGCCCGAAATTGGTCAAACCAGCTGATAATAAAACCAAACCTGCAGAAGGAGCTACCAAGAGAAACGCAAGAGCCTTCCAGTTAACTACTCAAGAAGCTGAGCTAATCCCTGACGTGATAGCTGGTACATTCCTAGTTCACAACGTTTATGCAAAAGTATTATTTGACTCTGGTGCAAACCAAAGTTTTATAAATACTTCATTCTGCCAAGCTCTTAATTTACCCTTAACCAACCTTAGGCAGATTTTTACAGTCGAAACGGCAGATGGGAATTCTGTTAACATAGATAAGGTTTGGCGAGAAGGAAAGATAGAACTCTTATATCACGGCCCCAGCCCCGGTTTGACCAGGTCAGGAGCCGCCGGACAGGAAACCCGTGGTATCTATGATGCGACAGCGGAAGATTTTACAGGATCTTTTAAAACTCAAAAATGCCCGATTATTTTATTTCATAATTCGGGATAAACCCCGTATTTTACAATAGAGGAATTTCACAAGTAAATTCCCTGATTTATTAAAACATGTTTATTGATTTTAACTGAGCCACCTCTTCAAGCTTGTTAGTGCTCCGTAGCACGTTTTCCTTGATTTACAGCAGGTCGCCTGAAACATGTTTTAAAAATATTTTATCAGCGGGGAAATGCTGGCGAGTCAATCAAGTATGTAAAACGACACATTGGTTATTAATTACAGCATAAGAGCGATTACAATGGCTTCTATCTTATTTTTATCTGGCGCCGTGTCACCTGGTGACGATGGTCATACCACTATTGGGTCTTTCCCCAAGTAGTGACGTTTATCACTGTTAGGATTTATTAGCCTAACCCGTGAGAAATTAGTAATGTGCACAATACCCCACTAGCCAGTGATTAAGATAACCACGACTTAATCCCTGTAATTATAACATTTGAAAATGGAGTATTGTAAAATATTTGATAAAAAGAGAATGACTCACATTGCAGATTTATACGGCGCAGAGTTTAGCCTACTGATTTGCCTTGTAACCTAATTTAAATAACAATGCACACGAACTAGGTCAGTAACTAATACAGCATTTATGATAACTCACGAGATTAAAATCCTCACAACGAATGACAAAGTGCGATGCTTAAACATCCATCGAATTTACGATGAATGACAAAGCATAACCCTAGTGTGGGCAGCACTCAAACATCCATTGGATAGTTTCAATCGATCGGACATTGAATCGTAGCAGTGATCGAGTTAATACCCTGTATCGTAGCAGCGCCTCACTATATTAAAAGTAATTTCGACTTTTGAGCAGCCAAACTTCGTTTTTGAGTTTTGGTTTCGACACCAGAGGACTGCTCATGATCCAACCTATTTATAGCAGAAATTTGGGTCTCACGCGGCCCGCGTGAGCCCTAGCTTGACCATTACGCGGCCCGCGTGGAGGTCTAGTCTACGTGTAGGCTTGCTGGGTCATGAGTAGGTGTGCCACGTGGACGACACGTGGATCCGGAACACTTATCCGGTCAACCCAACTTTGACGCAGCCCGCGTAAGGTTATGCTTACCTTTACGCGGCCCGCCTGAAGACCATAATTCTTGATTTCTTGACTTTTGATGCACGGTATGGTTTCAGGGGTCCGGGTTTTTACTTGTGGGTCGGTTTAAGACATTTTTGAGAGTCCTTACATCCTCCCCACCTTATTTAAAATCTCGTCCTCGAGATTTACTGAAATAAGTGAGGATACTTTCACTTCATTTCCTATTCAAGCTCCCAAGTGTACTCGGGTCCTCTTTTTGAATTGCACTTGACTTTGACCAATATGAGTCTTTTGTGTTTGAGAAACTTGACCTTTCTGTCTTCTATTTGAAGAGGTTTCTCAACAAATTTTAGCTTTTCGTTTACCTCTACATCTTGAAGAGGTACTACCAAAGATTCATCAGATAGACATTTCTTGAGGTTGGATACATGAAATACATCATGTACCTCGGCTAGTTCTTCTGGTAGTTGTAAGCGATAAGCAACTAGTCCTATACGTTGGATTACTGGAAATGGTCCTACGTATCTTGGACTTAGCTTTCCTTTCTTACCAAATCGAACTGCTCCTTTCCAAGGAGAAACTTTTAAGAGAACCTTGTCTCCGATTTGGAATTCTAACGGCTTATGTCGATTATCTGCATAACTCTTCTGACGATCTCGAGCCGTCTTTAGTCTTTCCTTGATTTGAGTGATCTTGTCGGTAGTTTCTTGCACAATCTCTGGTCCTGATAATTGACTTTCTCCTATTTCCGCCCAGCAAACTGGAGTTCTACACTTTCGTCCGTACAGTGCTTCGAACGGGGCAGCTTCAATGCTTGAATGATAACTATTGTTATAGGATAATTCGATTAAGGGTAAATGGTTGTCCCAATTCCCACCAAAATCGATCACACATGCCCTAAGCATGTCTTCCAGAGTTTGGATTGTCCTTTCACTTTGTCCGTCTGTTTGAGGATGGTATGCAGTACTTAATTTTAGTCGGGTTCCCATTGCTTCTTGGAAACTTGTCCAGAAATGGGACGTGAAACGACTATCCCTATCCGATACAATGGAGAGTGGGACTCCATGTAAGGATACTACTTCATCTACATACAACTTTGCCAACCTTTCCATGCTAAAGGTTTCTTTCATAGGTAGAAAATGAGCTGATTTGGTTAATCGATCCACAATTACCCAAATCGCATCATTACCTTTTCTGGTTTTGGGTAACTTAGTAACAAAGTCCATTGTTATGAGCTCCCATTTCCATACAGGCATTTCTAATTGTTGTAGTAAACCTGAGGGTTTCTGGTGTTCTGCCTTAATTTGCGAACAAGTAAGACACTTAGAAATGTATCTAGCTATGTCCTTTTTAATTCCTATCCACCAGAAATTATTCCTTAAATCTTGGTACATCTTATTGTTACCAGGATGCATGGTATACCTAGATTTATGGGCTTCTTCTAAAATTTTATTTCTTAATTCTCCTTGCTTAGGTACCCAAATCATTTTCTTATGGAATCTCCAAATTCCATCATTTCCTTGCTCTAATTCTTTTATTCGTCCTTTCATTCCTTCAGCAACATCCTGGATTGCTGTTTCCTGAACATCCTTTAATTGTTCCATTAAATCTAATTGTAGATTTAATCTAAGAGCATGAACTCGCTTTTGCTTTTCATGATACTTACGACTTAAGGCATCTGCAACTACGTTTGCTTTTCCTTCGTGATATTGAATATCACAGTCGTAGTCACTTAGGATTTATATCCATCTTCTTTGCCTCATGTTTAATTCTTTTTGCCCAAATATATATCTTAAGCTTTTATGATCTATATAGACAGTAAACTTACTTCCGTACAGATAATGTCTCCAAATCTTAAGGGCAAAAATTATGGCTCCTAACTCTAAGTCATGAGTAGTATAGTTTTCTTCGTGCTTTTTCAATTGCCTTAATGCATATGCAATTACCTTCTTGCATTGCATCAGCACACATCCTAATCCTAGCTTTGAAGCATCACAATATACTTCAAAATCTTTTGTTCCTTATGGTAAAGCTAAAATTGGAGCATTTGTTAATTTCTGCTTCAAAATCTTAAAGGCTTCTTCTTGTCTAGGTCCCCATTCAAACTTAACTGATTTATAGGTTAGCTTAGTTAATGGTACAACAATTTTGGAAAAATCCTTAATAAACCGTCTATAGTATCCAGCTAAACCTATAAAACTTCTAATTTCCATAGCTGACTGTGGAACCTTCCATTTGGCGATTGCTTCTATCTTAGCAGGATCTATGTGAATGCCTTCGTGATTCACCATGTGTCCTAAAAATTGCACTTCTTGTAGCCAAAATTCACACTTCGAGAATTTGGCATAAAGCTTCTCTTTTCTTAACAAAGTTAAGAGTGCATGCAGGTGTTGACAATGTTCATCCTGACTTTTGGAGTAAATAAGTATATCGTCGATTAAGACAATTACAAATTTATCCAAATACGGTTTACAGATTCTATTCATCATGTCCATAAATGTTGTAGGAGCATTTGTTAATCCAAATGGCATGACCGTAAACTCGTAATGACCATACCTAGTCCTGAAAGCAGTTTTAGGTATGTCTTCTTCTTGTACTTTCAATTGATGATATCCGGAGCGCAAGTCGATCTTAGAAAAGTATCTAGCTCCTTGGAGTTGATAAAAAAGATCATCAATCCTAGGTAATGGGTATCGATTCTTAATTGTAACCTTATTTAATTCCCTATAATCGATACACATTCGCATCGAACCATCTTTCTTCTTCACAAACAACACTGGAGCTCCCCACGGGGATGAACTAGGTTGTATGAATCCTTTGCTTAATAATTCATCTAACTGCTTTTTCAATTCTAGCATTTCTGTGGGTGCTAACCGATAAGGTGCTTTGGTTATCGGTGTAGTTCCAGGAATTAGATGAATTCTAAATTCGACTTCCCTATCAGATGGTAATCCAGGTAGTTCTTCTAGGAATACATCAGAGTATTCTGATACTACTGGAATTTTCTTAAGTTCCTTACTCTTAGTGTTAATGATTACCGAAATCATATACACCATTTCTTGTTTTCTTGAATAACTGGCCAACTTTATTACTGAAATGAATTTCAGTGGCTTACGTGGTTTATCTCCTGTAATCACCACTAATTCTCATGTGGGTGTATGAATTTCTATGGAATTCTTATCACAAAGAATTCGAGCATGGTTGGCTACTAACCAATCCATTCCTAATACAACATCGAATTCGGCTAACTTCATAGGTAATAGGTTTGCAGAAAATTTATGACCTAAGAGTTCTATCTTTCCTCCTTGCACAACCTTATTTATTTTAACAGAATTCCCATCTGCCGTTTCGACTGTAAAAATCTGCCTAAGTTTGGTTAAGGGTAAATTAAGAGCTTGGCGGAATGAAGTATTTATAAAACTTTGGTTTGCATAAGAGTCAAACAATACTTTTGCATAAACGTTGTGAACTAGGAACGTACCAGCTATTACATCCGCGATTAGCTCGGCTTCCTGAGTAGTCAACTGGAAGGCTCTTACATTTTTCTTGTTAGTTCCTTCTGCAGGTTTGGCTTTGTTATCAGTTGGTTTGACCAATTTTGGGTAGTCTGGTCTAATATGTCCAGCTTCTCCACAGTTGTAGAAAACTGTTGCTTTCCTCTTCCTGCAATCTTCTTCTTAATGCCCCGGGATTTTGCAGAAATTGCAATACCCTTTGCATCTTCCAAAATGCTTCCTTTTACAGGAATTGCAAAATGGAACAGTGGAAGATTGCCCAGTTTTCCTTCCCTTGAAATTACTACGGTTACCCACACGGAATCCCTGGGTAAGCTTGTGGGCTACTTCCTTTTTCCGGGTTTCTTCTCTTGTGCGTACTAGTTCGTCAGTCAAAGTGTTGGCTAACTCCACCGCATCATCGATCGTGCGGGGTCTCGCAGCCTTGACAATATTACGGATCTCGCCAATTAAACCCCAAATGTAGCGGGAGATAAGCACTGGTTCTGGTGAAGCCAGGGTTGGTACCACTCTAGCATACTCGAAGAATGTCGAACTATACCCTCTACAATCAACACCAATCATTTGGTGATTCAGGAATTTATTCGTCATTTGTTCCTTTTAGTACTCGGGACAGAATTTTGTTTCTACAAGACTTTTAAATTCTTCCCAGTTCATAGCATATGCCACAGTTCTTCCTTTAGCTTGTAGAACTGTATTCCACCATTCTAGCGCCCCTTCTTTGAAAAGATGCGACGCATACATGACCTTGTCGTCCTCAACAGATTTACTTATCATAATTACTGCCTCGGTTTTCTCTAACCAACACAGTTCAGCAGTCGCCCCTTCATTACCTGCAAACTCAGCCGGTTTACAAGCAAGAAACTCTTTGTAAGTGCAACCAGGTGTTGCAGCTTTCATTTTCTTAAGGAGTGGAGCTTGTATCCCCTCGTTGACGTTATTAGTATGGTTGCCGCCTCCGTTTACACTATTACTGAAATTATCGTCGTTTGTATGTTTGCTAGGAATAATTTGTTGAGGTGCAATTGGATTTCGAGCAGCAGCAATGATGGTTGGAATAGCATTGGCTATTCCTTGAGCAACGATATTCTCGATATCTTGCCTATTCAGAAATTGATCCTCCTGGTGTTGCTCATATTGATTTACTTCATTAACGGGTTCATTACCAGCGTTTGCCATCTGGTAATTAATTTATATAAATGATTAGCATAAAATAATTAAACAAAACAAAACAATCGCACATAATCACATTAACACATATAGCCAAAATTATCGATTTCTCGACTTCCATTTTTATATATTATATTATGCATCCATACACACTGTTATCTTACAAAAGTTTTATTTTTCGGTTATTATACATACTTATATTTTTATTACTATTATTATTATTATACAAACACAGTTTCACAATGTCACACCCCGACCACGTAGAACATACCAAACGTGGCGGAAACATCGGGGAGTGTTGTAACAGAATTAATGTTTCAAATCCATGGAAATTGAAGTTCCATTTTATTGATTAAAAGTGTTACAATGTCTTAACAAACAAAGAAATACAACTTAATTAACTAGTCTTGCATCTTTTATTGTCACTAAAGCCCAAGTCTGTCTATGTGTATCTTGACCATCTTATGCAACAGTTCCTGAAAAACACATGTGAAAATAGGTACGTCAGCATAAAAATGCCTGTGAGATACATAGGTTTTGTGAAAATAAGATTCATGACTTATGTTTGAGAAAATGTTTAGTCATGAACCTTGTTATTTGCTTTGTCTTTTAAATCATTTGAAAAACGATAAGATCAGATGATAAGTATAAATAAATGTAAGGTTAAATGAATAACCAAGTAAAATGTGTTTGCATAAGATAAGTTGTTTATAAATCAATGTCTTGTGAAAAGTATGTTATTTGTATGAAATGTTCTATGTTCTCAAACTGAAATGATTCAAATAACGTTACGACATGTAATACCATACAAACACTTATATATAGGAAGTACCAGCGGCGTATCCACCATGCTTGTATCATATTACACACGCATCGTTACTTAATCACTTAATCAAACCAAACCAAACAATGTAAAATGTTCATGTCAAGATGTAAATCATGTCAAAATGTCTATGTCAAATATCCATGTCAAATGTCTATGTCAAGTATCCATGTCAAATGTCTATAGTCCAAGAGTAGTCAAGTAATGTATAACCAAAGTGATATGTATGGTAAGTAAAATTTAGACTACTTAAACCATAAGTAAAAATGTACAAAACAAAGTATTGAAGTAAAACTTGGTTTAAATCAAAGTTATGTTTTGTAAGATATATGCATGCTATACTGAATATGAACATCTATGCGGTATTGTGAAAATTCATACATCCAAGCCTTGAGACAGACGGATAACTATGTAAAAGTGAGTTATCAAGAGAATATGTATTCAGATTCGGTCATTCCTTTCATCCCCTTTCCCTGGGATGTCCGGAACGGGATTTGTCAAGTCCTATGGTACCACTACCTACTACCGAGCGGCATGATCGGTGTTAATGAATGTATAGTATAGTTTAAACAAACCAAATGTCATACCAAAATGTAAGCATGTTTTATGAAGATAATGTACCTAGTATGCTAGAGTAAACATACAGGGTAGAGCTATAAAACCATGTGTCCATATGTTACTGGAACATATGCAACAGAGATGCAGTATAAAACAATGTACTAAGTATGCAAAGTCATCATACAAAGTAGAAAAGTCATGTAAAACAATGTACTAAGCATGTTATCAGTCAACATACATAGCAGAAAAGTCATGTAAATCAATGTGCTTAGCATGTTATCAGTCAACATACATAGCAGAAAAGTCATGTAAATCAATGTGCTTAGCATGTTATCAGTCAACATACATAGCAGAAAAGTCATGTAAATCAATGTGCTTAGCATGTTATCAGTCAACATACATAGCAGAAAAATAATGAAATCATGTACTATAATGTACTAACAAACATAGTCGGTATATGATGTGAAAACAGGAAAGCATGAAAGTAACAAGTAGGCACATGTGTTCCACCCCAAAACAGTTTGGAAAACAGTAAAAGAGGGGTCTATGTACTCACCTGAGATTGCTCAGTAGTCCTTGAGTAACAACTAAACAATGCTCGAGATCGCGGATATCAAGCGGCACCTAATATAGGTAACTATGTAAATTAACCGGACCTAGATCGGAAGATTGGGTAGCATTAGGGTTTGTAAACCAAACGAGTGTAGAGACTCGTGTCATTTGGTTTAACAAAGCCTACATACTAAATGAAACTTATCCTAAGTGTTTTCGACCCATTACGACCCGTTTAGGTAGCTTATGCTACTTTAACGCGTCATTCGCGTGAAACGTGTTCGGACCGCCTAACTAGCCCTATGACAAGTGTTATATGCCTAAACATATTACATAATCAGTTATGTGACAAAGGTTTAGGTTACATATGCTTAATTACCAATTATACATGAAAAGGGTATTCTGGTAATTTACCTAAGGCATATAAACTACCTATCATACAACTACTTAAACGATGTGACCATAGGGTATAACCTCGGAAGGTTATTCCCTACCTACTATGGTCACCTAATGTATTTGGTCGGATCCTAATGATCGACCAAACTGGGTGGGGTTCGAGGTATAAGCGATTTATTAGATCGCTTACCCTACGACCCTAGACAACGTGGTAATCAGTAGGCATAGTCCCAAGGGACTATGACCATCGTGATTACAATCACGTTGCGAAGTTCAAACGAACTTCGCATTGACCATTGCTGGTCAACGCTGAAAGTCAAACAAAGTTTGACTTTCTGACTCGAAAAGCAGTAAAATAAGGAAAAGAACGAAAGAATACTTACGAAGGGTCCCCGAATGCTAACCCAGATCAAAAATAGCTCAGGTATGAAACGAAGGTTCCAACTTAGAGCCCAAATGATCAGATTTGTGGGTTTTTGGGGTTGAGGGTGGATGGGTATTTATAGTATTCGGTCCACCGTTAGGATCGTTTGTCGATTATCGTGCCTTAATCTCGTGCGTACACTTGTCACAAAGTTGTGGTGTCCAGAAAGTTGTTCTTATCCGCTAACTAGACGATAAGAAATGTGTGGACACGAATCAACCAGTTGCAACTTGCAACAAAAACAATGAATCTGGTCAGATCATGCAGTCGCGTAGCGCTACGGGTAGAGCCTTAGGGCTCGCGCTACGCTAGTGCCTATCTGATTCAGAATTGTTTCAAAAGTGACAGGTTTAGTCCCTGCAGCCCTTTTAAGCGATTTTCGATGCGTTTGAACCCCGTTAACCTCATTTCAAGGCTCTAAAATGAAGTTAAAGTATAGGGAACTCAAAACATGTTCAAAAATATCTCGGATGTCGGTTCGTTTGGCCGTACGAACGCGATGTTCGCTTAATTACGACGGAATGCGCATAAGCGCGAAAAACGATCCAAATGACGAAACGAATGGATTTTTCTTAAGGCGAACACTAAAATATAATGTAGTCATGCTTACATAAATTTTTGGATGTCCAGATGTATTCAGAACGTAAGTTATGCGCGAAAATGCAAACTTGTGCACTTTTTTGACACTTTTAGTCCCTGAATGACACAAAAGTTTATTTTAGCACACCGAACCCCTCAAAGCCTATTTCTAAGCTTTGTAAAGGATATTTATGGTATGTTTAACTTATGGTCATGTTCCGGAAGGTCTGTTACAGTTCAAATTGGCATACTTTCGCAGTTTGTCAACTTTAGTCCCTGTAGCGATTTAACTTTGATTTCACCACACCAAACCTTCCAAAACTTATATCTAAGTTATGTAAAGGTTATTTTAGGTATGTTAAACCTATTTCACTATTCCGGAGTGTTTGTTGCATTAAACTGGTTATATTTACGCATTAGTGCGCGTATAACCTTCCAGAAAGCGATTTAGAGTTTGAAATTGAACAGAAATTGATATGTGCAAATGATACACATATTTTTACAAATCCCAAGTATGAAATACAATATTTCATTGGTTTGGTATTTGTTTGATGGCCGTGGAGGCACAGGTGTTACAGTCTCCCTACTTTAGGAAATTTCATCCCGAAATTTATTTAGAGGAAACTTGTGAGAGTCTAAAACATGAAGTTGAAAAGATCAAACAACATTGGTTAGGGTTCTTGAACTTCTAGTAACCTTAATAACATTATGTTTGCAATGTAAGAGGGACACTTATATACAAGTATATGAAGCGTCATTGGTGCGTCCACCGTACCTCCATTACATCGTTATCATTTTGTTATTGTTGTCGCTATCGGTTCTTACACATAATAAATCTTACTGGGTTTCTGTGCATTGAATTCCATAATTATGTAGGCCTCCATAATTACGTAGTTCCTTGTACAGTCCGCACAGTCTATTTTATAATGTGTAGTGTAAAACCAAATGAATAATCCTGTGATGAGTGTAACTAGACTGCCATAGAGTCCTTTAGACTAAATCAATAAATGATTTAAATAGACTATCAAGGAGTCTGTTCAGTTACATCACTAGATGTCATTCTTTAACCAAATTGTGAATCAATCTTTTTGATTAGACCACTAAAGGGTCTCTAATGGATCATGGAGCAGTACTATATAATCCAAGGGTCTTAACTATTACATAGAAGCCCATTAAGGATTTAAGGTAGTACCTTTTGAATATCCTGCTACGAATCTCTCATATGAAGATATGAAAGATCCTGCGAGGATTTGGATAAAGAATATCCAGAGTAGTAAAAACACCAAAAATGCATAAAAGAAAACATAAGATGAGTAAACACATAGTCACATAACCACAAAATTGTTTGTTAATTTGTCTTGTAAATTGCGTATATGCATTTAAAGCACACTAGGAATCCATTCCGTGGATTTCATTTGGTACTTTAAACGTTATCAAGAATCCAACTATAAAGATAGAAAGATTCAAAAAGAAAATTTGATTTCGATTATTAGGAACCGAAGTGTTCGAATTAAGGTACATAAGGAATCCAATTAAGGACTCTGATTTGAATGATGATTATCCACAAGGGTCTAATTGTGAAGATAAAAAGATCCCATATGGCCTTTAGAAGTTGAAGATGTTTTGAAACCTTGCACTGGATGTGCTTAGGTCAAAACATGAAGTAAAATGCTTATGAAGTTGAGATGCTAGATATGTCAAGGCGACATATGAAGCAGAATTTTGAAGGTTAAGTCAATGTATGAGGAAATGTTTTTGAAAACTATGCATGGGGTTCTTTTAAGAAAAATGTGTTTGACGTTTTTGAAACCTTATATATAATACTTTTGAAATCATAAAGTAGGTGTATTAGATAGATATATTTACAAAAATGTTTTAAAAATCATGCGAGATGAATTTTGAAATTATGTATAAGGTTTTTGAAAGACATGAATGATGCTTTTCGAAATCATGCACTTGATCAGAAAATGTATTGTGTTAATATTGTCTTCAGACTATATGAAATATTTTGAAATTAGAAAGGTTGGTTTTGATAACATGGCCAATGTTTTTGAAATAACATAGACAATGTATCTAGAAAAATTGTTTTCAAACTATATGAAATGTTTTGAGATCATGAAGATTGTTTTGAAATACTGGTACTGGGTATGTTGAAAAAATCAAAACGTAATGAGTATGAGATTTGAAAATATCCTTAGTTATCTAACCAAGGATTCAAAAGCACAGATGTGCAGAAGCATGATCACTCATAATGTCACTTTATTCTTTGTACTTTGTTTCTTAGAATGAAACGAGTACTTAAAATTTTTGAGGGAATCATGAGCAATCATTTGAAAGAGAGAATCACAAGAGTAGTTTGTAAGGTACATAGTTCCTTGATGTAGGTATCATAGGAAAATCATACACACATGTAACTATACTTGTATATCATAATTTGTGAACAACGATTTATTTATAAACAAAACAAATTGTTTCACATTACAAGGAAACAAAAGAACAAAAGCATAAGACAGCAACATCTTCTGTTCAGCTGAATGCTCATCCGTGGGTCGGATTCGCATTAGCAAGCTTTGGGCATCGGTTTCTGTAGTGGGTTAGATCCCCACAATTGTAACAGGCACCAGGTGGATAGTGTGGTCGTGCAGCTTGACCCTGTTGCTGAGCAAGAGGCTGAGCAACTTGTTGAGCCGGGTTCTGAACTGGGCGATTCGGATTAGTAGGGATGCGGCAGGTGTCAGCAAGATGACCGGATCTTCCGCAGTGGGTGCACTGACGACACTGGAGGTGTGGTTGATGATGGCCGTTACACCTGTTGCACAAAGGTGCATTGCCAAAATAAGGCTTCTTGGCTAGTGGTTGCGCAGGCTGATTTGGTGAAGCTTGGGCCTGTGCAGTAATGGCATAGTTTTGGGAAATCTTACGCTTCCTTGCCCTCTTCGATGAACTAGAATCCTTCCCATTCTTGTTTTGACCTTTCTTGCTATCCTCCTTGTCAGACGACTGTTTCTCGCCCTTGTCACCCTTCCTGTGTAATTTATTCTTCCGAATCTGCGACTCAGTCAATGTCGCTGATAACTCGATCGCCTGACGGAGTGTGGCAGGGTTACTACCAGTAAGGATGTCTTGTACCGAGTCAGGTAGGCCGTCGATGTACCTTTCGATAGCTATGTCAAGTGGGGTAACCATTGTCGGGCAAAGCAGACTCAACTCCTCAAACCTATCAGTATACGCCCTGTGCTCACCACTATCTTGCTTCAACTCATCAAATTCCTTCTCCAAAGCTCGCTGCTCATGACGAGGACAGAATTCCCTCATCATAAGAGCCCTAAGTTCAGCCCAGGTTTGCGCAAGGGCAATTTCTGCACCTCGGTCCCTCATAACCCCGTTCCACCATGTGAGAGCCCTCTTCTGGAACACACTTGAAGAAAACTCGACCTTGCGATTATCCGGACACTGAACGTGGCGGAAAGTATTCTCAATGCTCTCGAACCACTGAAGAAGCCCAGTTGCTCCCTCAGAGCCACTAAACTTGAGTGGTTTAGCCTGATTAAAGTCCTTGTATTTGCATAGGGCATTGTTGTTGTTGTTGGCTTGTTGCCATTGAGCAAAGAGATTTGGAAATTGGGCAGCCATCTGCTGCGCAATAATTTCTGCCAGTTCGGCAGTCTCTATCTGGTTCTCGCGTCGAGGAGGCATTCTAAAAGAGGAAACATGAAAGGAAACGAGTGAGAGAATTAGACGAAAAGAATGAGATGAACAAATCTGATGAAAGCAAGGATAGTGGTCATTTGTTTGTTACCTAAGGCAAACAAATGAGATGGTGACAAATCAAAGTAAATAGGTCAAAAATAATGTATCGCGAAGACATGCTCGCCTATAAGTGAACACTCATCCCAAGAATTCCCAGGTAAGCACAACTGGTCTCGCGTCTGATGAGATGTATACGAAGTGCTTGCCTAGACAGAAAACCCAGAATACAGGCATTCACCCTTCCAGTTTGCACGTGTTCACATTATTTAAAACCCAAAACCTTGACGAGATTTTGAAAACTCAAAGGGGTTCAAAACCATATAATAGAGAGTTCAAGATCTTACAATAGAGGGTTCAAAACCTAGAATTCAATCATCCTAGAACAGATGATTAGTTTTCAAAGCGGTTTTGAAATTTATGTTCTTGTTGTGGTCGTCACCTAAGGATAGGTGACGGTATTGTTTTATGACTAAACGCAAGTAAACTCGCGTTAGGGTCCTAAGAAGGTTATAGACTAGGTCAAAGCATTACTAATAACCTAATTCCCTATAACCATTGGCTCTGATACCATCTTTTCTGTCACACCCTGACCACGTAGAACATACCAAACGTGGCGGAAACATCGGGGAGTGTTGTAACAGAATTAATGTTTCAAATCCATGGAAATTGAAGTTCCATTTTATTGATTAAAAGTGTTACAATGTCTTAACAAACAAAGAAATACAACTTAATTAACTAGTCTTGCATCTTTTATTGTCACTAAAGCCCAAGTCTGTCTATGTGTATCTTGACCATCTTATGCAACAGTTCCTGAAAAACACATGTGAAAATAGGTACGTCAGCATAAAAATGCCTGTGAGATACATAGGTTTTGTGAAAATAAGATTCATGACTTATGTTTGAGAAAATGTTTAGTCATGAACCTTGTTATTTGCTTTGTCTTTTAAATCATTTGAAAAACGATAAGATCAGATGATAAGTATAAATAAATGTAAGGTTAAATGAATAACCAAGTAAAATGTGTTTGCATAAGATAAGTTGTTTATAAATCAATGTCTTGTGAAAAGTATGTTATTTGTATGAAATGTTCTATGTTCTCAAACTGAAATGATTCAAATAACGTTACGACATGTAATACCATACAAACACTTATATATAGGAAGTACCAGCGGCGTATCCACCATGCTTGTATCATATTACACACGCATCGTTACTTAATCACTTAATCAAACCAAACCAAACAATGTAAAATGTTCATGTCAAGATGTAAATCATGTCAAAATGTCTATGTCAAATATCCATGTCAAATGTCTATGTCAAGTATCCATGTCAAATGTCTATAGTCCAAGAGTAGTCAAGTAATGTATAACCAAAGTGATATGTATGGTAAGTAAAATTTAGACTACTTAAACCATAAGTAAAAATGTACAAAACAAAGTATTGAAGTAAAACTTGGTTTAAATCAAAGTTATGTTTTGTAAGATATATGCATGCTATACTGAATATGAACATCTATGCGGTATTGTGAAAATTCATACATCCAAGCCTTGAGACAGACGGATAACTATGTAAAAGTGAGTTATCAAGAGAATATGTATTCAGATTCGGTCATTCCTTTCATCCCCTTTCCCTGGGATGTCCGGAACGGGATTTGTCAAGTCCTATGGTACCACTACCTACTACCGAGCGGCATGATCGGTGTTAATGAATGTATAGTATAGTTTAAACAAACCAAATGTCATACCAAAATGTAAGCATGTTTTATGAAGATAATGTACCTAGTATGCTAGAGTAAACATACAGGGTAGAGCTATAAAACCATGTGTCCATATGTTACTGGAACATATGCAACAGAGATGCAGTATAAAACAATGTACTAAGTATGCAAAGTCATCATACAAAGTAGAAAAGTCATGTAAAACAATGTACTAAGCATGTTATCAGTCAACATACATAGCAGAAAAGTCATGTAAATCAATGTGCTTAGCATGTTATCAGTCAACATACATAGCAGAAAAGTCATGTAAATCAATGTGCTTAGCATGTTATCAGTCAACATACATAGCAGAAAAATAATGAAATCATGTACTATAATGTACTAACAAACATAGTCGGTATATGATGTGAAAACAGGAAAGCATGAAAGTAACAAGTAGGCACATGTGTTCCACCCCAAAACAGTTTGGAAAACAGTAAAAGAGGGGTCTATGTACTCACCTGAGATTGCTCAGTAGTCCTTGAGTAACAACTAAACAATGCTCGAGATCGCGGATATCAAGCGGCACCTAATATAGGTAACTATGTAAATTAACCGGACCTAGATCGGAAGATTGGGTAGCATTAGGGTTTGTAAACCAAACGAGTGTAGAGACTCGTGTCATTTGGTTTAACAAAGCCTACATACTAAATGAAACTTATCCTAAGTGTTTTCGACCCATTACGACCCGTTTAGGTAGCTTATGCTACTTTAACGCGTCGTTCGCGTGAAACGTGTTCGGACCGCCTAACTAGCCCTATGACAAGTGTTATATGCCTAAACATATTACATAATCAGTTATGTGACAAAGGTTTAGGTTACATATGCTTAATTACCAATTATACATGAAAAGGGTATTCTGGTAATTTACCTAAGGCATATAAACTACCTATCATACAACTACTTAAACGATGTGACCATAGGGTATAACCTCGGAAGGTTATTCCCTACCTACTATGGTCACCTAATGTATTTGGTCGGATCCTAATGATCGACCAAACTGGGTGGGGTTCGAGGTATAAGCGATTTATTAGATCGCTTACCCTACGACCCTAGACAACGTGGTAATCAGTAGGCATAGTCCCAAGGGACTATGACCATCGTGATTACAATCACGTTGCGAAGTTCAAACGAACTTCGCATTGACCATTGCTGGTCAACGCTGAAAGTCAAACAAAGTTTGACTTTCTGACTCGAAAAGCAGTAAAATAAGGAAAAGAACGAAAGAATACTTACGAAGGGTCCCCGAATGCTAACCCAGATCAAAAATAGCTCAGGTATGAAACGAAGGTTCCAACTTAGAGCCCAAATGATCAGATTTGTGGGTTTTTGGGGTTGAGGGTGGATGGGTATTTATAGTATTCGGTCCACCGTTAGGATCGTTTGTCGATTATCGTGCCTTAATCTCGTGCGTACACTTGTCACAAAGTTGTGGTGTCCAGAAAGTTGTTCTTATCCGCTGACTAGACGATAAGAAATGTGTGGACACGAATCAACCAGTTGCAACTTGCAACAAAAACAATGAATCTGGTCAGATCATGCAGTCGCGTAGCGCTACGGGTAGAGCCTTAGGTGTAACACCCCGTGTTTTCACGAGTGAAAGTCAAAGTCAAGGTCAAAGTCAACGACCGATTTCGCGCGACGCGACTAGTAGAATTGTTTCTATTATATTTAGATTATGTGGAGTAAATGTCGTACATCACAATAATCAAGCCTCACCAATCATATTTCGATCGATCTACGACTGTGAACGATAGGAAGTAACAATGCGATAAAGATAACCAAACAAGCTAAACAAATCGACACCAAATCGAAACTCGAATTTCGTATTTTATTTGTCAGCTATACGTGTGTGTGTGCCTTACGTGTTACTTGTGCATGTTTATTTTATGTTGTGTGGTGATAATCAAGCAAACTCAATCGAACTCGAAGTCTAACTCGAATATGATCGAACCCGAACTCGAATCCCGAATCAAACCGTATAAGAAGTAGTTGGGACTGAAAGTAATTTGAATTAGGAAACCCTATCAAACCAATCGTAAATCTGAGCCAAATCAACATCGCATCGAGCTCGCCCAAGGCGGTGGCATCCGCACGGATGGCCCATCCGCACGGATGGCCAGTCCGCACGGATTGCCAGTCCGCACGGGTGGCCAGCCCGCGCGGATGACCTGCCCAGGTGCGTGCCGTGCGCACGGCTCACCTCCTTTCCCTTTTTGGCATCCTATAAATACACGGGTCACTATCCACTTTTTCCACTCTTGGCAAGTGACGTCCGAACCACACGCATTCTCCACCTTTTTCCAGATTTCTCTCAATCCAGGTACGATCTTACACTAATTCTTGTACATCTTTGATCACTACACGATTCTACACATTTCTATCTTTCGAATCTTCAATTCTAACCATGAAATCATCCGGATTTGAGGTAATCATGGGTGACGTCATCATGAAGTTCGTAAGAACTTCATGCTTGGCCTCATTCCACCAAGAATATCTCAGATCTAAACGATTTCTACAAGTTTTTACAATAATTCCACCTAGATCTAAACTTTTCTAAGGATAAAAGAGTTGAAAGAAATAAATCTAATGTTCTCTCCCTCTCTTACCCTTAAAACCGGTACAAACACGATCAGTCCTAGTGTTTTGCTCGTCAATAGTGATACCCTAGTTCCAGATCTGGAGTTGTACCCTAGACAACTGATTTCGGGGTTAACCGGGACGACCGTTCTGAGTCGCCGGCAGGCCGAATTAGGGTGGTTCCTAACCGGTCTAGTCACATGGGTGAGAACACAACTCCAAGTGGTTGCCACGTAATCAGAACGTCTCGATAAACGACAACAGAAACCAAGTGTAGACGAACGGAACAACCGGAGCAGTTGTCCGCACGGACAGGCTACCCGCACGGACTAGCCACCCGCACGGACAAGCTGTGCGCACGGATTACCATCCGCACGCACAGGTCATACGCACGGGTTGCCACCCGTACGGACTACCCTTGGGACCAACTTTCCAAGCGAGGTTTGAGTATCGACGAACGAGCAATCCGGACAGACGACCTCTGAATGGATTACTCCTCGGATCATGAGATACTAAGGCCTTAAAATGAAAATCAAACAAACCACACCCGCACGGCCAAGCCGTGCGCACGGACGGGCTATCCGGACGGATTGACTCTGCCCGCGCGCACAGGCTGTCCGCACGAACTACCACACGCACGGACCGCCGTCCGCGCGGCCGGCTTAAAAGGTAGAAACACTTTGGTGTTTTCTAAATGCTACAACGAAAACTCCAAAGCACAAGCCATCATACACAAACACATCTTAGGAAGAAACAATCCACTAGAACGTTTATCCACACAAGCAATCTAACCATACGGGTAAGTCGTCCGCACAGGTTGCTACCCGCACGGACAGTCACACGCACGAATGACCAAACCGGATAGAACACCATCCGCACGCATCACCATCCGTACGGATAGGTCATGCGCACGGATGACTTCTACGCACGGATGACTGATCCGCACGATCAGTCCTCCTACCCACCCTCACTTGTACTGTTTTACGCGTCACTTATCGTTACGTTATCAAATCTATTCAGGCTAATCGTACTCGCTGTAAAGCGCTCCCTTCAATCCATATCGCTGTGAGTATACTCGAACCCTTTTTGCTTTAGCACTTTTGGGTGTTACATACGTTACAACTATTCAAACTACAACTATCACACTACTCAAGCTATTTTAACGCTTAACCTTTATTGCATGTTATACGTGGCTTATGAATGCTTGTTTGTTATGTTTACACATGGAAAGCTGTCTACCTGCCTTAGCAACGATAGTACTATAGTTTGGACTCAGCACCCGTTTCCACGGGGGTTGTTAAGGATCTTTTACTTGCATGGATTACAGTGGTAATCATGTATTGCGAACTGCCTCGGGCAGTCAACCCGCAGTCATTGGTATCGATGGATCTATGTCGATAACTAACGTGCTTCATCTCACTATGTGTACGTGCTGGTTATGCGTAAACGATTTGAACTCTATATGCTATTATCAAACTTGTATGCTCACCTTTACATTTTATGTATTGACATTATTTTAACGTATGTGGCAGGTGCCTAGGTTGTTTATATGCTTCCCGGGCTGTGATGAAATTGAAGCTAGGAACTGGAGTCCTAGAAACCAACGAATAATTTAGTTATGCTTAAATCTGAGTTGTCGGAACAGAATATTTGTTTAGTTTTGTCTATAATAACTTGTTTTACTATTTGAGACATGGTATGGGACATGTTAACTTAAATTAAATGGTAATGATGGTTGTTATGGAAACTTCTGGACAATCTGTTTCGCTCAGTGCCGCGCCCCGATGATTCCGCCATCGGTTGGGGTGTGACAGATTGGTATCAGAGCCATAACTATAGGGAATTAGGCAAGACTCGACCTAGTCCGGGTCGAAGTCTTAGAGACCTAGTCTATAGTTAAGAACCAACAGACCAACTCACGCGTATGCGTAAACTCACCACTATCACTCACTTTTCTTATCACTACGCTCGAAATTTTCAAGCTATGAACGGGCAATAAGGCCAAGAATAGGTGTGAAAACCGCAAACTCTCGACTAAAGTTGCCTGATCAACTTGCGTTTTAGTTACAAACGAGGAGAATTGTACCAAATCAGGAGTGAAATCCATATTTTGATGAATAATCTCCTCAATTTTTATCAAAAACAAGGACGGAGGTTGCAAGATAGGGGTGAATCCCTAACCTTGACGACTCGTCCTGCCTTTATACAAAACTCCACCAAAGTTCGATGGACTCCAACGATCTAAAGACACAATATAACCGATGGGAATTGCGCCAACGCCCAAGAATCGAGGCAAAGGCATAGTCCTGGAGGTAATTGTGCAGGATCCTTGCGAATAGTCGAGCCAATTTGGTTAGTCGAAGTCTATTAGCCACAGACAATCTACCTTCGATTTATCGATCTTTATGAAAATTTTATGCATTTTCTGCTACTTGTTAACGTTTTAAGGTACTATTGGTTTCGACCCAACACTATTGCTTCTGCTAAAACACTCGCAAACTCTGAATACTAGGTTTCTGTTTTCTGACTGCCTTAGTGACTAGGAATATATGTGTTTCTTGCTGTTGTGCTTACACGTTTAGGAATATTGTGATTATGTGCTCTATGTGTTTATATGATTTTGTGCAATTCGGTGATTTTGTGATTAAATGCGGTTACATGGTACGTGTTACTGAGCTTTAGTAGTAGTAGACGTGTGAGGTGAGATTCGAATACATATGTTGAGTTCCATGGCGGTGTCTATGCAGACAATGTCGTCTGGATCCCGTCATCAGCTCTCTCGTCAGGAAAAGAGAGACAAACGTCTTGCTTCTATCATCGCGAAAAGTGTAGCCAAGGCTGTAAGTGATGTCTACGAAAATGCCAGCAAATCATCTGAGGAATCAAGGACTGAGGGTCCTAAAGCTGCCGCAAGACCTTTCAGCTTCAAACAGTTCAAATCGTGTGGGCCGAAGGAATTCACAGGCGAAGGAGGTCCTACTGCTCTATTTCACTGGTTTGACTCTATCGAGGTTACTCTGCGACAAAGTGGTTGCCCTGATGACCTTCGAACTCTGAACGCTACCGGCGTCTTTCAGTCCCGTGCTTTGGACTGGTGGACGGCCGAGAGGAACAAGAGAGGGAATGATGCAGCTTACGGGTTGTCGTGGGATGAGCTCAAGGAAGTTATGCTGGAGGAATTCTGCCCTCCTCACGAACGACAAAAGCTTGAAGATGAATTCTGGCACATACATCAGAAGGACGGAGACAATGCTGGTCTTACCGCTCGTTTCAAACAGCTCAGCATTATCTGTCCCGATCAAGTCAAGACTCCTGAGATCACCATCAAGAAGTACATCCGAGCCTTGCCCGACTGCGTCGCTGATTTCGTGCAAGCGGCTAAGACTACCACGATCGAAGAAACCTATTTGCTGGCCGCTGAGATCAATGACAAAAGGGTCAAAGCTGGGATGTGGGATAAAAACCTCCAAGCATCTGCATCAAGCCACTACTGCTACACCAACTGCTGAATCCACACCATCAAACAACAAGAGAAAGAACAAGAGGAAAAGCAACTCCACCAACAAGAACTGTGCGAACACTGCTGCACCAGTTCAGGCTGTACCTGCCCAACAGCGTCAAGTGGCGGCGCCTGTGGCCAATGCACCGCCTGCAAAGCGTGCATATACTGGACCACATCCACTCTGCCCTACTTGCACCTATCATCACCCGACTGCTATTCAATGCCGCTTCTGTGCTCATTGCAACGTCTACGGCCACTTCACTGCCAACTGCCGTATTCGTCAAGCTCCTGCCAATCAAGCTCTACTCGCTGCCCCACAGGGTCAACAAGCTCCTCCGGCACCCGCAGTCAAAGCCAGAGCATGCTTCACATGTGGCGACCCGAACCATTTCGCCAACATGTGCCCAAACAGGGTGGTGAAACAAGAACCCCAGCAGCTGCAGCAGCAACCACAGCAACAACAGACCGCACGTGTCAGAACTTTCAATCTCAACGTTCGTCAAGCCCAAGCCGACAACAACGTGGTCAATGGTACGTTCCTTGTGAATGGTATTTATGCTTCATGTTTGTTTGATACTGGAGCCGATAATTGCTTTGTGTCACTCGAATTCGAGAAACTCCTTAGTCGTAAACGTTCTCGACTCTCCTCTGCATTCGAAGTTGAAGTCGCTACCGGAAGAACCGTCGCTGTAAGCTCCGTTATTCGTGATTGCACACTCGAGCTCAACAATCACATCTTCTCAATCGATCTTATCCCAATGCAACTAGGAAGTTTCGATGTCATAGTAGGCATGGACTTTCTTCGCGAAAACCATGCCGAGGTTGTGTGCTTCGATAAAATGATTCGTTTTTCCCTCGCCAACGGTGATTCTTTGTGCGTCTATGGAGATACTACTTCGAAGGGTCTCAAACTTATATCATGCCTACAAGCCAGCAAGTATCTTCGTAAGGAGTACAGGGCCTTCTTGGCTCATGTCGTAGCAGCGGAGAAGGAAAAGAAAGAGAAGAAGAAAGTGAATGACGTCCCAGTGGTTCGAGAATTTCCTCGAGTCTTTCCCGAGGATCTTCCCGGACTACCTCCAAAGCGTGATATCGATTTTCGCATTGATCTCATTCCTGGAGCAAACCCTATTGCCAGAGCTCCCTACCGACTTGCGCCGTCCGAAATGCGTGAACTCTCAACCCAACTCCAAGAATTGCTTGAAAAAGGCTTTATTCGCCCGAGCACCTCTCCATGGGGCGCACCAGTCCTTTTCGTCAAAAAGAAGGATGGGACGTTCCGGATGTGCATCGATTACCGGGAATTGAATAAGTTGACTATCAAGAATCGTTATCCTCTGCCTCGAATCGACGATTTGTTTGATCAACTACAGGGCGCTACGTGTTTCTCGAAGATCGACCTGCGTTCCGGATATCATCAGCTACGTATACAGGAGGAGGATATTCCCAAAACAGCGTTTCGCACTCGTTACGGCCATTATGAATTCGTTGTCATGCCTTTTGGCCTAACCAATGCACCAGCTGTTTTCATGGATCTGATGAATCGAGTGTGTAAACCGTATCTTGACCGTTTCGTCATCGTGTTCATCGACGATGTCTTGATCTATTCCAAAACGAGATCCGAACACGCGCAGCATCTACGTTTGGTTCTCGAGTTACTTCAGGGAAACCAACTCTACGCCAAATTCTCCAAGTGCGAATTTTGGCTGGGGGAGGTTCAATTTCTGGGTCACATCGTAAATAGTAAGGGCATTCACGTCGATCCTGCGAAGATTGAAGCTGTTAAGAGCTGGGTTACGCCTAAGAACCCGACTGAAGTCCGTTCCTTTCTCGGACTGGCGGGCTATTATCGACGATTCATCGAAGGTTTCTCGAAGATTGCTGTACCACTCACTTCTCTCACTCATAAAGACCAGCCCTTTTTCTGGGGAACCAAACAAGAGTCCGCCTTTCGAACCCTCAAATACATGCTTTGCAATGCTCCTGTTCTCACGCTACCCGACGGAAACGATAATTTCATTGTCTACTGTGATGCTTCTAACCTTGGTCTCGGTTGTGTCTTAATGCAACGAGACAAGGTTATTGCTTACGCATCCCGTCAGCTCAAAATCCACGAGAAGAACTATACAACCCACGATCTCGAGCTAGGCGCAGTTGTTTTTGCATTAAAGATTTGGCGACACTACCTGTATGGTACTAAGTGTACGATCTTCACCGATCATAGGAGCCTACAACACATCTTTAATCAGAGGGAACTAAATATGCGTCAACGCCGATGGGTAGAGCTTCTCAACGATTACGACTGCGAGATTCGTTATCACCCAGGCAAAGCAAATGTTGTTGCCGACGCACTTAGCAGACGGAGTTATCTGCTTAGCACTCGGAATGTTCAAACCCAGCACAATCTCGAAGCTCTTATTCGCGACGCCCAGCATGCATGTTTCAACGAGCGCACCTTGAAGAAAGAGAGAATCTACCACGACGGAGCCCAGCTTGTGAGCAAATCAAACGGGATATTCCATTTCCTAGACAAAATCTGGATTCCCAGGAGAACTAACCTACGGCGGATCATCATGGACGAAGCCCACAAATCCCGATACTCTATTCATCCCGGTGCTGACAAAATGTACCATGACCTTCGATATAGGTACTGGTGGCCGGGTATGAAACGGGATATCGCCCTCTACGTCGGAAGATGCCTAACCTGTGCTAGGGTCAAGGCCGAACATCAACGACCCTCTGGCTTGCTCGAACAACCTCCAATCCCTATGTGGAAGTGGGAGAGCATAGCTATGGACTTCGTAACCAAGCTTCCAACCACGTCATCAGGCCACGACAGCATTTGGGTTATCATTGACCGTTTGACCAAATCAGCCCACTTTCTGCCAATACGAGAGGACTACAAGGTGGAACGATTAGCCCGAATCTACACTAACGAGATCATTTGTCGACATGGTACGCCTCGTGACATCATCTCTGACCGTGATGCTCGATTCACTTCGCGGCTGTGGGGAACGTTTCAAACGGCACTAGGTACGACGCTTAATCTAAGTACCGCGTTCCACCCACAAACTGACGGTCAGAGTGAGAGAACGATTCGTACGCTTGAAGACATGCTCCGCTCATGTGTTCTAGATTTTGGTGGTAATTGGGATAGACACCTTCCGTTAGTCGAATTCTCGTACAACAACAGCTACCAGGCTAGCATCCAGATGGCTCCTTTCGAAGCCTTATACGGAAGAAGATGTCGATCGCCTATTGTGTGGCACGAGATCGGTCACTCGCAACTAACCGGTCTGGAGCTACTACAAGAAACGACAGACAAAATCTTCCAAATTCGGGACAACCTGGCGAAGGCTCGAGATAGACAGAAGCTTCTCGCCGATAAAAAGCGCAAGCACCGTGAGTATGGCATTGGCGACTACGTACTCCTAAAGGTATCACCTTGGAGGGGTGTAGTCCGATTTGGCAAAAAGGGGAAACTTGCGCCTCGGTATGTGGGACCTTTTAAGATTCTGGAAAGGATCGGAAAAGTCGCCTACAGACTCGAATTACCGGAAGAACTTAACAATGTCCATCCGATCTTCCACGTGTCAAACCTCCGAAAGACCATCTACGAACCAGCCAAACATGTTCCTCTAGTCGATCTACGAGTGAACGAAACATTGCACTTCGTGGAAAAGCCTGTCGAAATCATGGATCGCCAAACCAAAGAACTCAGGCGCTCACGCATTCCCATTGTGAAAGTCCGGTGGGAAGGCAAACAAGGCGCGGAGTTCACTTGGGAACTCGAAAGCGACATGAAGGCAAAGTATCCACAGCTGTTCAACGAAGAAGCAACGTCCAACTAGAACAGCGAGTATTCGAGAGAGATTTCAGAGAATTTGAAATATGATACTACGTATGGAAGTCAACAGAAACCGCTGAAACTAATAAAGATTGAATTTTTTATAAATGAATCACGCCATCTGTACGTTATTGTGTGTTCGATCACGTACGTTCACGGATTCCGCACGTCGTACGAGACGGATCGCAACCGAAGCAAATTCAAATTAGAACCCACAATGATCAAGGTTTTGAAAGAAAAAAAGAAAAAGATTTTGAAGAACCTTATCGAATCTGATGCGAATTGAGACCTGTATACAATGAAATCTGGTACGAATCTTGTTGTTTGATCAGCGCAATCAAAATAATTTGAAAAAGATTCCTCTCAAACGACTTCATAGGCTTTTGAATCAGCCAATTTTAACCGTAATTCCTGGTTAATTTGGCGATTCTCCACACGTGATTCACGAATTTGTTACAGCTTCCGGCTTAATTTCGGGACGAAATTTCCTAAACAAGGGGAGGCTGTAACACCCGTGTTTTCACGAGTGAAAGTCAAAGTCAAGGTCAAAGTCAACGACCGATTTCGCGCGACGCGACTAGTAGAATTGTTTCTATTATATTTAGATTATGTGGAGTAAATGTCGTACATCACAATAATCAAGCCTCACCAATCATATTTCGATCGATCTACGACTGTGAACGATAGGAAGTAACAATGCGATAAAGATAACCAAACAAGCTAAACAAATCGACACCAAATCGAAACTCGAATTTCGTATTTTATTTGTCAGCTATACGTGTGTGTGTGCCTTACGTGTTACTTGTGCATGTTTATTTTATGTTGTGTGGTGATAATCAAGCAAACTCAATCGAACTCGAAGTCTAACTCGAATATGATCGAACCCGAACTCGAATCCCGAATCAAACCGTATAAGAAGTAGTTGGGACTGAAAGTAATTTGAATTAGGAAACCCTATCAAACCAATCGTAAATCTGAGCCAAATCAACATCGCATCGAGCTCGCCCAAGGCGGTGGCATCCGCACGGATGGCCCATCCGCACGGATGGCCAGTCCGCACGGATTGCCAGTCCGCACGGGTGGCCAGCCCGCGCGGATGACCTGCCCAGGTGCGTGCCGTGCGCACGGCTCACCTCCTTTCCCTTTTTGGCATCCTATAAATACACGGGTCACTATCCACTTTTTCCACTCTTGGCAAGTGACGTCCGAACCACACGCATTCTCCACCTTTTTCCAGATTTCTCTCAATCCAGGTACGATCTTACACTAATTCTTGTACATCTTTGATCACTACACGATTCTACACATTTCTATCTTTCGAATCTTCAATTCTAACCATGAAATCATCCGGATTTGAGGTAATCATGGGTGACGTCATCATGAAGTTCGTAAGAACTTCATGCTTGGCCTCATTCCACCAAGAATATCTCAGATCTAAACGATTTCTACAAGTTTTTACAATAATTCCACCTAGATCTAAACTTTTCTAAGGATAAAAGAGTTGAAAGAAATAAATCTAATGTTCTCTCCCTCTCTTACCCTTAAAACCGGTACAAACACGATCAGTCCTAGTGTTTTGCTCGTCAATAGTGATACCCTAGTTCCAGATCTGGAGTTGTACCCTAGACAACTGATTTCGGGGTTAACCGGGACGACCGTTCTGAGTCGCCGGCAGGCCGAATTAGGGTGGTTCCTAACCGGTCTAGTCACACGGGTGAGAACACAACTCCAAGTGGTTGCCACGTAATCAGAACGTCTCGATAAACGACAACAGAAACCAAGTGTAGACGAACGGAACAACCGGAGCAGTTGTCCGCACGGACAGGCTACCCGCACGGACTAGCCACCCGCACGGACAAGCTGTGCGCACGGATTACCATCCGCACGCACAGGTCATACGCACGGGTTGCCACCCGTACGGACTACCCTTGGGACCAACTTTCCAAGCGAGGTTTGAGTATCGACGAACGAGCAATCCGGACAGACGACCTCTGAATGGATTACTCCTCGGATCATGAGATACTAAGGCCTTAAAATGAAAATCAAACAAACCACACCCGCACGGCCAAGCCGTGCGCACGGACGGGCTATCCGGACGGATTGACTCTGCCCGCGCGCACAGGCTGTCCGCACGAACTACCACACGCACGGACCGCCGTCCGCGCGGCCGGCTTAAAAGGTAGAAACACTTTGGTGTTTTCTAAATGCTACAACGAAAACTCCAAAGCACAAGCCATCATACACAAACACATCTTAGGAAGAAACAATCCACTAGAACGTTTATCCACACAAGCAATCTAACCATACGGGTAAGTCGTCCGCACGGGTTGCTACCCGCACGGACAGTCACACGCACGAATGACCAAACCGGATAGAACACCATCCGCACGCATCACCATCCGTACGGATAGGTCATGCGCACGGATGACTTCTACGCACGGATGACTGATCCGCACGATCAGTCCTCCTACCCACCCTCACTTGTACTGTTTTACGCGTCACTTATCGTTACGTTATCAAATCTATTCAGGCTAATCGTACTCGCTGTAAAGCGCTCCCTTCAATCCATATCGCTGTGAGTATACTCGAACCCTTTTTGCTTTAGCACTTTTGGGTGTTACATACGTTACAACTATTCAAACTACAACTATCACACTACTCAAGCTATTTTAACGCTTAACCTTTATTGCATGTTATACGTGGCTTATGAATGCTTGTTTGTTATGTTTACACATGGAAAGCTGTCTACCTGCCTTAGCAACGATAGTACTATAGTTTGGACTCAGCACCCGTTTCCACGGGGGTTGTTAAGGATCTTTTACTTGCATGGATTACAGTGGTAATCATGTATTGCGAACTGCCTCGGGCAGTCAACCCGCAGTCATTGGTATCGATGGATCTATGTCGATAACTAACGTGCTTCATCTCACTATGTGTACGTGCTGGTTATGCGTAAACGATTTGAACTCTATATGCTATTATCAAACTTGTATGCTCACCTTTACATTTTATGTATTGACATTATTTTAACGTATGTGGCAGGTGCCTAGGTTGTTTATATGCTTCCCGGGCTGTGATGAAATTGAAGCTAGGAACTGGAGTCCTAGAAACCAACGAATAATTTAGTTATGCTTAAATCTGAGTTGTCGGAACAGAATATTTGTTTAGTTTTGTCTGTAATAACTTGTTTTACTATTTGAGACATGGTATGGGACATGTTAACTTAAATTAAATGGTAATGATGGTTGTTATGGAAACTTCTGGACAATCTGTTTCGCTCAGTGCCGCGCCCCGATGATTCCGCCATCGGTTGGGGTGTGACATTAGGGCTCGCGCTACGCTAGTGCCTATCTGATTCAGAATTGTTTCAAAAGTGACAGGTTTAGTCCCTGCAGCCCTTTTAAGCGATTTTCGATGCGTTTGAACCCCGTTAACCTCATTTCAAGGCTCTAAAATGAAGTTAAAGTATAGGGAACTCAAAACATGTTCAAAAATATCTCGGATGTCGGTTCGTTTGGCCGTACGAACGCGATGTTCGCTTAATTACGACGGAATGCGCATAAGCGCGAAAAACGATCCAAATGACGAAACGAATGGATTTTTCTTAAGGCGAACACTAAAATATAATGTAGTCATGCTTACATAAATTTTTGGATGTCCAGATGTATTCAGAACGTAAGTTATGCGCGAAAATGCAAACTTGTGCACTTTTTTGACACTTTTAGTCCCTGAATGACACAAAAGTTTATTTTAGCACACCGAACCCCTCAAAGCCTATTTCTAAGCTTTGTAAAGGATATTTATGGTATGTTTAACTTATGGTCATGTTCCGGAAGGTCTGTTACAGTTCAAATTGGCATACTTTCGCAGTTTGTCAACTTTAGTCCCTGTAGCGATTTAACTTTGATTTCACCACACCAAACCTTCCAAAACTTATATCTAAGTTATGTAAAGGTTATTTTAGGTATGTTAAACCTATTTCACTATTCCGGAGTGTTTGTTGCATTAAACTGGTTATATTTACGCATTAGTGCGCGTATAACCTTCCATAAAGCGATTTAGAGTTTGAAATTGAACAGAAATTGATATGTGCAAATGATACACATATTTTTACAAATCCCAAGTATGAAATACAATATTTCATTGGTTTGGTATTTGTTTGATGGCCATGGAGGCACAGGTGTTACACACAACCACACTCCCCCTAGTCCGCTGGCCTTTTAGAAACGATGTTCCCTTTCATCGTATTTCCAGGAGATTTGTTCCCCTATCTCCCGAATCTTATTCCCTGCATCCATTAGTTCTTCGCCAAAATGGCGAAGTTCAGCTAAGTTTTCATTACTCATTGGTGGGTTTGGTGCAGGTTCTGGGTCAAACTGAGGGAAAAAAGTATAGGGATTATTTAGGAGGTTTTGAAACTGCCAATCATTGGTCCACCATTCGTCCATTTCTTCTTGAGGTTGGGTGTGGATTAAAGGTTCTGGGATGGTCGGTTCCAAATTTATTGGAAGTTGGGTTTCAGCAGTATAAGGGAAAATATTTATATTTATAGGCCTAAGGATATCACAACTTGCCAGTATGTGATCTAGTTCATCCTGTAATGGCAATTCCTCAACTTGCCTAGAACTTTCGCCAATTTCTATTCCTGCTGGTTTAGAACTTTCCCAAATTTCTATTTCTGCTTGCTTAGGATTTTCCCCAATTTCTATCCCCTTTCCTTTATCCATAGGATTCTCTGTCTTGGGAATTCTCCTAGTTGCTGGTTTCCTTCTGCGTACACGCCTCCATCACACAAATCTTCTTCTTTTCTTAGGTTTTGATTTCTCCAGAGGTGGAGCTTGAAATTCCATAGGTTCTTCCACATCCGCCAAGTAACCAGTAAAATCTCTGGAAACTTCCACTTTTACAGGATAGAGATTGAGATTCTCTAGAGCTTTAGATAATTCATTCATGCTGTTTAGCATTTATGAATAAACATACAAAATTCTAAATTAAAATTTTGTAATTTACAAAATCAAAGAATGGCAATTTAGAAAACTTAAATATAATTTATTGGATTAAAACGGACTATTGCTAAATATTTATTACAACTAAACTTTCGAAATATACTAGTGGTTTATTTAATATTTTAAAGTTTCTGACTCTTAGATAGCATAAGTGTTGATACTGGTTTGGTGATTTAACTAAAAGTTAGCACTTACTGCGGTAGTGGCTAACATATAGAGGTTTGTCCATTTTTCATCTAATTTATTTCCCATGGTGGGTTGTTGCCTATTTCCTGGGTTTCTTGTGACTTCTTCATTTTTTCTTAACTTTTTCTAATAATCCAGCTTCTTTTATTAGGGGTAAGTGTTTTCTCATACTGTGCCTTACGAACAAATATTCCTTCCCCAGTATCTGCTAAGTATCTGGAGGAATTTAATTGGGACGAAGTTCCCTTATCTTTCGGTGAACTATCTAATTTATGATAGATGTCCGAAATTGTCACACCCCGATTTCCACGTGTCACCGGTGGGCCCTGTGGGGAGTATCGTGACGTGGTTGGCAACATAATAGTCAAACAACACAATTTATAAATGCACAGCGGAAGAAAAAGATAATTATATTACATTCCGAATATAAGTAATGTCAAAGTATTACAACGGAACGTAAAGGATCCACAGGCGGATCAATAAAAGAAAACTGTTCAACAGACTTTAGGCATCTAGAACTTGCAAGATTCCCTAATGACGCCCTGAGCTCCCAGCCAATTACGCATAGTACCTGTCACTTAACCTTTTGGAAAATACGTCAGTTTACACTGGTAAATACAATTAACTGACTCATTTTGGAAAAGAGTTTAAAAATTGATTTGAATGCACGAGGCACAAAATATCTTTTATAACTGGATTAAAATGCACAGAGGCAAAATTAATCTTTTATACTTGGGACAATTTTATTAATAAAAATCTTGTATCCGATTTACATGGTTGTCCAACATTTAGGGCCGGTGATTATACAATACAAGCCGGACAAGATTAATCGACACACCACAAATATAATCTCACAAGAAGATACCCTTACGAGTGAGTATACGTTATACATATGCAACAGGAGGTGTTTTGCCTACACCTTGTGCTTACGTCGTGGCCATTCACTTTTTAAAATGAGCCAAGGATATCTAGGACACGGTCATTAACCCCCAATGTTATTTGTTATCAATCAATACAGATTAAAATGGGATTATGCAATTTAATCATCTCCGATTAAAAGGTTTCTACACCCGACCAAGCGGTATTTTTATAATACCGTATCCCAAGCCCGTAATAGGGAAAATAAGTTAAAAGTATTTACCTGAGCTAGCAATGCAATTTATACTCAGCCGTATATCCTAATCAGCAAGCACAAGTACTTCTACTGGGGCTCTTAATCTGGAACGAAGGTTTTATTAACCTATTAAATTCCTAACGGGTCTTATTTAAGTCGTAACGTAGACCGGTTAGTTTTAAGGAAAGGTTTACGGTTCAAAACGCATGATTAAGCGAAGACCGGGATAGGATGTGATTTAGACCCGACAAGTTTGGAGACTTGTATAATATGGGTAAACTAAACACATTCTGGATTTTGAGATAAAAACGATAACGTTTGACCCGTTTCGGCTAATTTATGCAAACTAGTTACATAAACCGAACCGAACGCGTAATAAGCGTAACGGTTATTCATATGAGCCATTTACAGGTTTCCTAAGTTAATATGCTCCTAATATGTTGTGACATCAGTAAGTTGTCCTTCATTATGCCCGAAACGTATATAAACACAAACTAGGCCCCGCAGAGGTAGTTTGGTCATTTAAAAGGTTATAAAAGAGTTTAAGTATTTACCTGAGTTACAGGTCTGATATAATCAGCAAAAATACTTATTTTGATAAGTTATAACAGTAGGTTAAAGTATATATGTGAATTTACCAAGTATAACCAAACTATGCCCGTAGGGGCATTTTGGTAATTTCACATAAGCCGTAAAGCTCAAAACTGAAGTCTGAGTTAAACAACTTTTGCTTACTGTTAAAATATTATAATTTAACTAAAACATCAGTAGGTATCACCCTTGTATGTTTAAAAATAGTCTTAGTACATACTATGCGCTAAAAACGCTAAATAAGGCGATTAGGAGTCGTTTACGAGTTCAATACCTAAAGTTGATATTTTTATTATTCCAGAAGGTCTAAAATAATTTATATATCATAACTAATCAGTAGCAAAAGGTTTGGAGTCGTTTAGATATGTAAAACTCATTTTATGGCCCGTAAGGGCAACACCGACATTTACCGGATTAAGCCTACGACTATGAGTTATGCTCAGCCTAAAATTAATTAAAAATCTTTAAAATTCCCAAAATAATATATCACATTAGTGGGTAAAGATTTTGATATCAAAAAGTAGGCTTAACTAGGCTATACGCTAATTACGCCATTTTATTAACATAAAGCTTTAAATTTGCGATAATGAGCATAACTCTCAATCTATACTTCAAATTGATGTCAAACTTTGCATACAAGTTTATATATCAGTAATTAAAGTTTCTACTCTTTTACTTTTCCAAAAATCACGTTTTAAGGTAATAAGGGCATAATGGTCAACATATGAGCAATTAACGGAAACGCATAAACGAATGGGTCAATCAATGAACCAACCACAGAGGGTTGTGCTAACATGTAGCCTGGTCCTAAAGAAGCTCTAAGACATTTTCAAATCATACTAAAGCGGGTCAGAACTGAAAGTCAAAGTGAAAGTCAAACTATGTGACTTTTGGTTCCGAACCGGGTCTAAACAGGAAATTGTCGGGTTGAACATGTTTAGACATGTTCTTACACTTATTACTAAGTTATATCAATGATCCAACAGGTTGTATATGATCTACAATGTGAATTATGCATAAATGACATTTTAGACCTCCTGTTGACTTTTTAAATATAAGTTTGACCCGACTTTTGACCTGGTTAGAGTGGTGATCAGGGGAAACCCTTTTGAGGTTTTATTACCCACATAAATACCAACTTATAACTACTTTTAATTCGAGATATGACTGAGCCATTATTGACTAATCTCGAAGTCAAACCGTAATTACGACGGTTTGACTTTTAGCTAATTAAACAAGCTAAACTCAGTTAAAGAAGGACTAGTAGACTTACAAGAGTCCTATGCACGACTTAAGATCAGTTGGACCTGCTTGAGAGCTCCAGAATTGATCCAAGAATGCAGGAAATGGTGTGTGGAACATTGTTGCACTAATGGCCTTATATAGTGGATTTAGGCACCACAGTTATTTGACACAACTCTATAAACGACCACAACCTACCAACATGTGTCCCTAGTGCTCTAGGGTAGTTTAGGGGTCGTCCACAAGTGAGAAAAACCGGCTAGATGGGTCAAATTCGCGTATAACAGGCTGCTGCCTGTTTTTCTGGTTCTGGGCGTCTCACGCGGCCCGCCTCAAGATAAGCTTAAACTCACGCGGGCCGCTTGGCCCCAAAAATCAGATTTTTATTTTTTTAAATGTTTTGCAGCTTGACCTTTGGTTTCACGAAGGGGCAACTAGGGTTATTTCTTTCATTTTGACCCCCTTCTATTTACCCACAAGGGCTTTAGGACTTATACCCATTTTGCCAAGTCCCTGAACACTTCCGGTTAACCCGAAAAGTCTTAACTTTCAATGTTAACACTTTAACCCCTCGCACACGAATTTGATCATAACTTTCTCATACGATAACGAAACTTTATGAAATTTATATCGCGCATTCTAGTGAGCATAATTTACATTTACAAAGCTTCGGGTTTGTCAAAATGTCACTCAGAGGTATATCTTTAACATGTTGACACATTTAACCCCTGTGGTTTGTAATCTCTCACTTTTAGCTTCGTATGATCCATGATTTATTCGTTTGATGTTATAAACATCGTGTAGGGTTATTATGAAGTATATTTATTCACTGTTGACATTTAGAATCCGTATAATCACATACTTTCCATGTTTGTCAACTTTAGTCCTTTTATAACATTCTTTCACACGTTCAAACTTTATGACACGTGTCAACATATTATAGGACTTGAATTTTCGAGGTGTTACATCCTCACCCCCTTAAAAGAAATCTCGACCTCGAGATTTGTTATGGTAAAGGAAGTATTTTCTGCCTTAAATTGGGCTTAGTCTTCCCCCAGTACCTTTGAGCCTCTAAGGCACTACATTTGATCTTTATAATAGGCACATGTATCTTTTTGGAGCTTCTAATCCTGACGATCCTCAATCGCAACAGGTTGCTCATACTATCATAGTCCTGCATATCATTATGTGATAGCGCTTTTCGACTTATTGGTGACACGTCGCTAAATCATTTGTGTGGGTCACATTGTGCGTTCCATCAAGCCCCTTAATTAGGCCTTAGCTCGTAAGCTATTTGATCTTGATACATTCGATCTCCTTCGAATGATTCTATATACTCGGGGCTTAACTAGTCCGATAATCTAACAATTTGCACACCCTTCCAGAGTGATATCTATTGTTAAACCTCATTCCTTAACAAGAATTTTGGAGGTTTGCTATTTTTCATAAATTCTCGATTTCCTGCCGTATACTGGCAACTTACAATCGAGTATTGATTTATACGATCTTATTTGTTGTTTCCTAGGAAACTTTCAGGTCCTTATAATTGAACTTACTAATCTATTGTCCTAACAATAGACGTTTAACATGCCATTTATACAAGGTCTCCTAAGGGGTAGCCTTGATACTTATATAACAGCTATTATAGAAAAGCTTATCTTAAGGTGAGGTGGTTATTCCAACCGTTGCTCAAAATTAATCTTAAGAGTTAGCTAATCGTTACAGTTAGTCGAGCAAATCGACGATCCTGGGTAGTTGATGGCGATTCTTAGTCGTTGCCTAATTAGGGTTGCGGTAAACAATGCCTTAGCAAAATGAACCGTCTTTCATAATTTACTATACCGAATTCTCAGGGTATTGAGTTTGGCTTTATGAATCTATATCTTTAAAACTTACTTAACCAGGGTTTTTGATTTTTCCAATATGGTACTAGTTGTCTTGGAGATTTCATAATACACAACCTTAAATGGGATATTAAACTTAACTCTACCTGTCTCCCAGGGGTAAACAGGGTAATCTTAGGAGAAGATTATCAAGATACAAGGAGGTTACAGAGATTTCCATATCTCAGGCTCCAGTTTACTCATCATTGCTTGTGTCAAATAAGTAACACATTTATGTTATGAGTCCTCATATTCCGTTACCAGGGAATATTTATTTGGATAACTCTATTATGGATATCTTCTTTGAATACTACTAGTCAACTTTAGTACAATACCATCATTGGGATATCTTAGGGGTTCCATGTATTAAACCTCCATACTGATCAGACATGGAAGTAATCTATGGGACACACTAGAATACGCCACTCCTCATATGGCACTTTTATCAAACATAGTTTGGCATTCGCAGGCGATATAAAACAATGAGAAAAATAATTAAAATAACATATGTTGCCGTACTCTATGCGAAGAAAGAGTACTCTTAGATTTTTTTCGGAAGGATTCCTTGCCGATACGAAAAGAATCGGTTACTATGGTTTCCTTGGTAATTTATACCTTGTGGCTAATATAAAAATTTACTAAGCTTATGGTTTATGAAGGTTTATTATTGTACATGTGCTTATATTTAATCAAAATGGATATTTCACAAACTAGGCACCTAACTCGGTTGGCTAGGCGCGCGAAAGGGTGTGGCCTAGACCCAAGTTCGATTCCGGGGACGGCCGGTTCCACTTTTTTTTTTTTTTTACTTATAGTTTATGAAGAATTTACTGGTATCCGAACCAAAATAAAACTCTTAGTATTTAAATTACTGATAAAATGCCAAGGAATGTACCTGATGCCATTATTTATGGACTAGCTCAGGCATTTTAGGCGCTTTCAATTTTAGGCTTTACTTCCTCCGCCGCATTTCCTTTGACATATTTAGGGCACGTAGTCTTGATGTGGCCTTTCTCATTACAGCCGAAACAGACTGCATTCTTCATGTCCTTACAGTCCAACGTTTTATGTCCCTTAGACTTGCAGATCCCACAAGCCCTGGGCTGCGATTTGGATTTTGGTTCGAACCTGCATTTCCCATAATGGCGCTTCATGCAGGTCTCACATACTGGTTTCTGGTCGGACTTTTGTTTGTTCTTTTTCTTAGAACTCTGGGAGTTATCTACCTCCCTTTTCCTTTTTAGTTCATCCTTTGCATCAGAGGCATGAACGAGATCCTTCTTACGAGTGAGGAAATGTGGTCCTAGATAAAATTTGGACCGAGCAGCATGGGGCTCCTTTAACTTTTTCACAGCTCTCTTCACAGCTTTTCAAACGGTTGCGTCTATCATAGTTTGAAGAACATCTTTGGAAATTCTAAGGTTTACAATCTCAGCATCATTAGCATGCGTCGCGTCATCAATGGCGCGATTGACTGTTGTCTTATCCGAGTTTGCCATACTCGATATTGGTTCCTAATACCAATAAAACAATTTCTTAGTTGAAATACAACAACTGCTATTTTTCATTCTGATGGCCTTAATATATACTGACCATGGTGTCAATAACCTATACAGGCTATTATAGCACTAACATTCTTAATGAACGTTATTTAAAATATATTAATATTACTTAGCCTAGGTCGCAAAAGACCATCAATGGCATTAAAGATTTGGACCTAGTCCATCACTTTTCTGACAGAGGATCAAAACGTCACATCTGTCTTTATTATATTAAAGAATTTAGGTAGCTTGAAAGCTTGCCATAGGAATATCAGAAAAGAGTGATTCCTATTAGATATAAAATATCCATCTAAGGTTTGTTGGAGCATTTTCTAAAGTATCATCGGCCAATTTCTACCTCGTATTAAATGACCGAAGTCTTAATCAGGCGGAGACAACAGTTCTCTATAGTTATTGTTCAATATTGAATCATATGTGCCAGTATCAAGTAAATTTCTGCATAAACTGCTTGATAAGGAAAGGTACCTGTTATATAGTTATCCTTCTGCACCATTTCCTGGCGTTCATCCGGAAGACTCATGCGTTTATTTTCCTGGCCTCTCCAGGCTTCTTTATAAGTTTTGGGCAGTTGGTTTTGATGTGCCCTTCCTCGTTACAATTGTAACATGTGGTGTTCTTTAACCCCTTGCAATCTAAGGTTTTGTGACCCTTGGTCTTGCAAATTCCACACAATTTAGCACGTGGGTCGATTGTGCATTTTCCAAAATGTTGCTTTTTGCAGTTACTGCATTTGGGTCTGTTATCAGACTGACTCGAGTTCTTCCTAAACTCGGAATCCTTCCCGCGCTCAGAGTTTCCCTTCTTCTTGTTGTTATTTCGATGAGAGTTTTCCTCCTCTCTTTCTCTTCTTCCCTCGTCAGAAGCCTTAACAGACTTAATTCTAATTGCATCTAAGGTGAGAGATAAGGATAAGTCCACCGCGGACCTATATGTGGTTGGCCTATATGCTTTAACATTTCCTTTTATCTCTGGTGCTAGGCCTCCAATGAAACGCGCTATGCGTTTAGGTTCAGGGGTGACTAAATAAGGAACTAGGCGGGACATAGTGTTGAAACTTGTCACATATGCCTGACAATCCAAATTCTCCATGACCAGAGTCAAGAAGTCTGATTCTATCTTTTCTACCTCATGCTGAGGGCAATAGTTTTCCTTGACTAATGCAACAAATTGATCCCAAGATAAGTTGTAGAGTAGAACTTTCCCTGTGGCTTGGAGCAATGATCTCCACCATGCCAACGTTTCTCCTTTAAATGATTGTGAAACAAATTTCACAACATCTTGCTCCGCACAACCGCTGATGTCAACAACAGCGTCCATCTCATCGAGCCATGTCATGCAATCGATGGCCCCCTTTTCTCCTGTAAAGTCTCTTGGCTTGCAGGAGACAAAATATTTATATGAACAGGTCTTAACTGATGCCTCTTGATGAAACACAACTTGTCTAGACGGAATACTCCTTTGATTTGACAAGTCATGAACATCGTCCTCCCTTGACTCATGTGTTTTAAGAGGGGGCTTACAACGAGCCACAGATAGAGTCTTAGAGTGGGTATCATTTGACTCATCATACTGCCGATCAAGAGCTCGAGTAACAGCATAATCTATTATTTCCTGTAGTTCTGCTCCAGTTACATTAATTCTGGTAGTATCATTGTCCTCCTTCATGTGGCTGTTAACTTCATCTAATCTAGCCATGTAGCTTGATGTCTACATAAACATTGACAATGATTTATTCAAAGGTCATTATGGAATCGTCATCTTTGACGATTCATCAACCATGGTAATATAAACCATATTGGTTAATTTGTTAGTTATATTTAATTTGTATTTTCATTATAATTTATCCTAGTTATAAAACATCAAGGATATTAAAGTGGCGCAAAAAGGCCTAGTCACAAGGACAATTTTAAATTTATAAGCCATGATTTCAGAGAACCGAGGCATTAAGGTTTGAACATATTTCATTACATTTTCTTGACAGAGAGCTAAAAACTTCAACTGTCTTTTGTCTTTTAGGACAATAGATATAGCCCGTGGGCATTTCCCTTCTGAGGGATGGTTATAATATGATTATCTTCTCAGATGCTATTAGTCGAGATCGTATGGATCCTACCGACTATTATGCTTGGACCTGGTCCAACATTTTTAGACAGGAGGTCAAAGACCACCACTGTCGTTGTCTTATCGGACAACAAGTTTAGCCCGTAGGCACTTCATCACTATCGGATGTTTATAATGTGATTATCTTATAGGATGACACAAGCCATGACTTCTAAATCACTAGGCTAGATAAGAAAATTGGAAGAATCATATATAAGGATGACTGTTGTGATTTTATCGAATCACATTTGTCAGGAGTGCTAACACATTCTTAGGTGTTAACAAGGATCTGAATCCCTTGGGTAGGTTTCACCATCTTGGCCGCGTAGGCTAGATTTCACCTTTAAGATTCTTTTTAAAATGCCTACTGGCAGGGAAGGAAGGATATTTATTTTATTCAGGATTTTTATCATAAATCCTAATTTATAAGTTAATAATAGCACAAATGGCCTAGTCGCGTAGACAAGTTTAATTTATAAGCCATGATCGTTTGGGATCGAGGCATTTAGTAATAGCACAAAAGGCTTAGTCACGTGGACAAGTTTAATTTATAAGCCATGATCGTCTGGGATCGAGGCATTTAGTAATAGCACAAAAGGCTTAGTCACATGGACAAGTTTAATTTATAAGCCATGATCGTCTGGGATCGAGGCATTTAGTAATAGCACAAAAGGCTTAGTCACGTGGACAAGTTTAATTTATAAGCCATGATCGTCTGGGATCGAGGCATTTAGGTGTGAATCCAAGTTCATTACTTTCCTTGACAGAGAGTTGTAGGCTACCACCGTCTGTAGTCTCAGAGGACGTTAGTTATAGCCCGTAGGCACTTCCCTTCTAAGGGATGTTATTTTCCATTTATTTCATATTTCATGTTTAGAATGAAAACTTAGTTTAATCAATCCATTATATGAAAATAAAAGTACAGAGTTGCCCTAAGCGGGTCTTTGAAGGGATGATGTGTCCTCGAAGGGACTGAAAGATAAATATGTCCTTATAAGGACTATTAAGGAAACGATCTTCAGAAAAAGGAGTTTCCTCTTCATTTTTATGTCTGAATGCTTTCTCCTTGGTTGCACGTTTCATCCTGGCCGCGGTACGAAGCTCAGCATTTCAAGGCTCCGGGTGTGGAGAACTCCTATTACGGCTTCTTCGCTTGGCGACGTATCCCATATATATAAAAAATTTTGGAAGAAAAGATTTCCAGATTAGGATTGAGAATATTCATATGTTAAGTCTAGACTCAGAAGGTCAAGGAATGTGCTACTGTGTCATTGAGATTAAACACATAAGGCTAGTGTTTAATTCACTCAATGTTGGCTCTGATACCAACCTGTCACACCCCGATTTCCACGTGTCACCGGTGGGCCCGGTGGGGAGTATCGTGACGTGGTTGGCAACATAATAGTCAAACAACACAATATATAAATGCACAGCGGAAGCAAAAGATAATTATATTACATTCCGAATATAAGTAATGTCAAAGTATTACAACGGAAGGTAAAGGATCCACAGGCGGATCAATAAAAGAAAACTGTTCAACAGACTTTAGGCATCTAGAACTTGCAAGATTCCCTAATGACGCCCTGAGCTCCCAGCCAATTACGCATAGTACCTGTCACTTAACCTTTTGGAAAATACGTCAGTTTACACTGGTAAATACAATTAACTGACTCATTTTGGAAAAGAGTTTAAAAATTGATTTGAATGCACGAGGCACAAAATATCTTTTATAACTAGATTAAAATGCACAGAGGCAAAATTAATCTTTTATACTTGGGACAATTTTATTAATAAAAATCTTGTATCCGATTTACATGGTTGTCCAACATTTAGGGCCGGTGATTATACAATACAAGCCGGACAAGATTAATCGACACACCACAAATATAATCTCACAAGAAGATACCCTTACGAGTGAGTATACGTTATACATATGCAACAGGAGGTGTTTTGCCTACACCTTGTGCTTACGTCGTGGCCATTCACTTTTTAAAATGAGCCAAGGATATCCAGGACACGGTCATTAACCCCCAATGTTATTTGTTATCAATCAATACAGATTAAAACGAGATTATGCAATTTAATCATCTCCGATTAAAAGGTTTCTACACCCGACCAAGCGGTATTTTTATAATACCGTATCCCAAGCCCGTAATAGGGAAAATAAGTTAAAAGTATTTACCTGAGCTAGCAATGCAATTTATACTCAGCCGTATATCCTAATCAGCAAGCACAAGTACTTCTACTGGGGCTCTCAATCTGGAACGAAGGTTTTATTAACCTATTAAATTCCTAACGGGTCTTATTTAAGTCGTAACGTAGACCGGTTAGTTTTAAGGAAAGGTTTACGGTTCAAAACGCATGATTAAGCGAAGACCGGGATAGGATGTGATTTAGACCCGACAAGTTTGGAGACTTGTATAATATGGGTAAACTAAACACATTCTGGATTTTGAGATAAAAACGATAACGTTTGACCCGTTTCGGCTAATTTATGCAAACTAGTTACATAAACCGAACCGAACGCGTAATAAGCGTAACGGTTATTCATATGAGCCATTTACAGGTTTCCTAAGTTAATATGCTCCTAATATGTTGTGACATCAGTAATTTGTCCTTCATTATGCCCGAAACGTATATAAACACAAACTAGGCCCCGCAGAGGTAGTTTGGTCATTTAAAAGGTTATAAAAGAGTTTAAGTATTTACCTGAGTTACAGGTCTGATATAATCAGCAAAAATACTTATTTTGATAAGTTATAACAGTAGGTTAAAGTATATATGTGAATTTACCAAGTATAACCAAACTATGCCCGTAGGGGCATTTTGGTAATTTCACATAAGCCGTAAAGCTCAAAACTGAAGTCTGAGTTAAACAACTTTTGCTTACTGTTAAAATATTATAATTTAACTAAAACATCAGTAGGTATCACCCTTGTATGTTTAAAAATAGTCTTAGTACATACTATGCGCTAAAAACGCTAAATAAGGCGATTAGGAGTCGTTTACGAGTTCAATACCTAAAGTTGATATTTTTATTATTCCAGAAGGTCTAAAATAATTTATTTATCATAACTAATCAGTAGCAAAAGGTTTGGAGTCGTTTAGATATGTAAAACTCATTTTATGGCCCGTAAGGGCAAAACCAACATTTACCGGATTAAGCCTACGACTATGAGTTATGCTCAGCCTAAAATTAATTAAAAATCTTTAAAATTCCCAAAATAATATATCACATTAGTGGGTAAAGATTTTGATATCAAAAAGTAGGCTTAACTAGGCTATACGCTAATTACGCCATTTTATTAACATAAAGCTTTAAATTTGCGATAATGAGCATAACTCTCAATCTATACTTCAAATTGATGTCAAACTTTGCATACAAGTTTATATATCAGTAATTAAAGTTTCTACTATTTTACTTTTCCAAAAATCACGTTTTAAGGTAATAAGGGCATAATGGTCAACATATGAGCAATTAACGGAAACGCGTAAACGAATGGGTCAATCAATGAACCAACCACAGAGGGTTGTGCTAACATGTAGCCTGGTCCTAAAGAAGCTCTAAGACATTTTCAAATCATACTAAAGCGGGTCAGAACTGAAAGTCAAAGTGAAAGTCAAACTATGTGACTTTCGGTTCCGAACCGGGTCTAAACAGGAAATTGTCGGGTTGAACATGTTTAGACATGTTCTTACACTTATTACTAAGTTATATCAATGATCCAACAGGTTGTATATGATCTACAATGTTAATTATGCATAAATGACATTTTAGACCTCCTGTTGACTTTTTAAATATAAGTTTGACCCGACTTTTGACCTGGTTAGAGTGGTGATCAGGGGAAACCCTTTTGAGGTTTTATTACCCACATAAATACCAACTTATAACTACTTTTAATTCGAGATATGACTGAGCCATTATTGACTAATCTCGAAGTCAAACCGTAATTACGACGGTTTGACTTTTAGCTAATTAAACAAGCTAAACTCAGTTAAAGAAGGACTAGTAGACTTACAAGAGTCCTATGCACGACTTAAGATCAGTTGGACCTGCTTGAGAGCTCCAGAATTGATCCAAGAATGCAGGAAATGGTGTGTGGAACATTGTTGCACTACATGGCCTTATATAGTGGATTTAGGCACCACAGTTATTTGACACAACTCTATGAACGACCACAACCCACCAACATGTGTCCCTAGTGCTCTAGGGTAGTTTAGGGGTCGTCCACAAGTGAGAAAAACCGGCTAGATGGGTCAAATTCGCGTATAACAGGCTGCTGCCTGTTTTTCTGGTTCTGGGCGTCTCACGCGGCCCGCCTCAAGATAAGCTTAAACTCACGCGGGCCGCTTGGCCCCAAAAATCAGATTTTTATTTTTTTAAATGTTTTGCAGCTTGACCTTTGGTTTCACGAAGGGGCAACTAGGGTTATTTCTTTCATTTTGACCCCCTTCTATTTACCCACAAGGGCTTTAGGACTTATACCCACTTTGCCAAGTCCCTGAACACTTCCGGTTAACCCGAAAAGTCTTAACTTTCAATGTTAACACTTTAACCCCTCGCACACGAATTTGATCATAACTTTCTCATACGATAACGAAACTTTATGAAATTTATATCGCGCATTCTAGTGAGCATAATTTACATTTACAAAGCTTCGGGTTTGTCAAAAGGTCACTCAGAGGTATATCTTTAACATGTTGACACATTTAACCCCTGTGGTTTGTAATCTCTCACTTTTAGCTTCGTATGATCCATGATTTATTCGTTTGATGTTATAAACATCGTGTAGGGTTATTATGAAGTATATTTATTCACTGTTGACATTTAGAATCCGTATAATCACATACTTTCCATGTTTGTCAACTTTAGTCCTTTTATAACATTCTTTCACACGTTCAAACTTTATGACACGTGTCAACATATTATAGGACGTGAATTTTCGAGGTGTTACAGAAATTCTTTGCTTACCCATACTGTAAATTAACAGATAGTCAAGATAAAATCACATAATCAAAAAATGGCAATTAGGAGAAATTAAGTATTTTTAAATACTTAATTGGCTTAAATCAGTGGCTCTTTTAAGTTAGCTCTGATACCACCTTTTCCTGTCATGGCCCCAGCCCCGGTTTGACCCGGTCAGGAGCCGCGGGACAAGAAACCCGTGGTATCTATGATGCGACAGCGAAAGATTTTACAGGATCTTTTAAAACTCGAAAATGCCCGATTATTTTATTTCATAATTCGGGATAAACCCCGTATTTTACAATAGAGGAATTTCACAAGTAAATTCCCTGATTTATTAAAACATGTTTATTCATTTTAACTGAGCCACCCCTTCAAGCTTGTTAGTACTCCGTAGCACGTTTTCCTTGATTTACAGCAGGTCGCCTGAAATATGTTTTAAAAATATTTTATCAGCGGGGAAATGCTGGCGAGTCAATCAAGTATGTAAAACGACACATTAGTTATTAATTACAGCATAAGAGCGATTACAATGGCTTCTATCTTATTTTTATCTGGCGCCGTGTCACCTGGTGACGATGGTCATACCACTATTGGGTCTTTCCCCAAGTAGTGACGTTTATCACTGTTAGGATTTATTAGCCTAACCTGTGAGAAATTAGTAATGTACAGAATACCCCACTAGCCAGTGATTAAGATAACCACGACTTAATACCTGTAATTATAACATCTGAATATGGAGTATTGTAAAATATTTGATAAAAATAGAATAACTCACATTGCAGATTTATACGAGCAGAGTTTAGCCTACTGATTAGCCTTGTAACCTAATTTAAATAACAATGCACACGAACTAGGTCAGTAACTAATACAACATTTACGATAACTCATGAGTTTAAAATCCTCACAACGAATGACAAAGTGCGATGCTTAAACATCCATCGAATTCATGACGAATGACGAAGCATAACCCTAGTGTGGGCAGCACTCAAACATCCATTGGATAGTTTCAATCGATCGGACATTGAATCGTAGCAGCGATCGAGTTAATACCATGTATCGTAGCAGTGCCTCACTATATTAAAAGTAATTTCGACTTTTGAGCAGCCAAACTTCGGTTTTGAGTTTTGGTTTCGACACCAGAGGACTGCTCATGATCCAACCTATTTATAGCAAAAATTTGGGTCTCACGCGGCCCGCGTGAGCCCTAGCTTGACCTTTACGCGGCCCGCGTGGAGGTCTAGTCTACGTGTAGGCTTGCTGGGTCACGAGTAGGTGTGCCACGTGGACGACACGTGGATCCAGAACACTTATCCGGTCAACCCAACTTTGACGCGGCCCGCGTAAGGTTATGCTTACCTTTACGCGGCCCGCCTGAAGACCATAATTCTTGATTTCTTGATTTTTGATGCATGGTATGGTTTCAGGGGTCCGGGTTTTTACTTGTGGGTCGGTTTAAGAAATTTTTTAGAGTCCTTACATCTTAGGCCATAAATTTTCTGCAAACCTGTTACCTATGAATTTAGCAGGATTCGATGTTGTGTTTGGAATGGATTGGTTAGTAGCCAACCATGCTCGAATCCTTTGTGATAAAAACTCCATAGAGATTCATACACCCATAGGAGAGGTAATTTCAATTACCGGAGATAAGCCACGAAAGCCACTGAAATTTATTTCAGTAATGAAGTTGGTCAGTTATTCAAGAAAACAAGAAATGGTGTATATAATTTCAGTAGTCATTAACACGAAGAGTAAGGAACTTGAGGAAATTCCAGTAGTAGCGGAATACCCAGTCATATTCCCAGAAGAGTTATCGGGATTACCACCCGATAGGGAGGTAGAATTTAGGATTCATCTAATTCCTGGAACTACTCCGATAGCCAAAGCACCTTATCGGTTAGCACCCACCGAAATGTTAGAGTTGAAAAAGCAATTAGATGAATTGTTAAGCAAATGATTCATACAACCTAGTTCATCCCCGTGGGGAGCTCCAGTGTTGTTTGTGAAAAAGAAGGATGGGTCGATGCGCATGTGTATAGATTATAAGGAATTAAATAAAGTTACAATTAAGAATCGATACCCATTACCTAGGATTGATGATCTTTTTGATCAACTCCAATGAGCTAGATACTTTTCTAAGATAGATTTACGCTCTGGATATCATCAATTGAAGGTACAAGAAGAAGACATACCTAAAACTGCTTTCAGAACTAGGTATGGTCATTACGAGTTTACAGTCATTCCTTTTGGGTTAACAAATGCTCCAGCAGCATTTATGGACATGATGAATTGGATCTGTAAACCGTACTTGGATAAATTCGTAATTGTCTTCATCGACGATATACTTATTTATTCTAAAAGCCAGGAGGAACATTGTGAGCACTTGCATGTACTCTTAACTTTGTTAAGAAAGGAACAACTGTACGCCAAATTCTCGAAGTGTGAATTTTGGCTACAAGAAGTGCAATTTTTAGGTCACATGGTAAATCATGAAGGTATTCATGTAGATCCTGCTAAGATAGAAGCGATCACTAAATGGAAGGTTCCGCAATCAGCTATGGAAATTAGAAGTTTTATAGGGTTAGCCGGATATTATAGACGGTTTATTAAGGATTTTTCCAAGATAGTTGTACCATTAACTAAGCTAACCTGTAAAGCAGTTAAGTTTGAATGGAGACCCAGGCAAGAAGAGGCCTTTAGAATCTTAAAACAGAAATTAACAAACGCTCCAATTTTAGCTTTACCAGAAGGAACAGAAGATTTTGAAGTCTACTGTGATGCTTCTAAGCTAGGATTAGGATGTGTGCTAGTGCAACGCAAGAAGGTAATTGCGTATGCATCAAGGAAATTGAAAAAGCACGAAGAAAACTATACGACTCATGACTTAGAGTTAGGAGCCATAATTTTTGCCCTTAAGATTTGGAGACACTATTTGTATGGAAGTAAGTTTACTGTCTATACAGATCATAAGAGCTTAAGATATACATTTGGGCAAAAAGAATTGAACATGAGACAAAGAAGATGGATGGAAATCCTAAGTAACTACGACTGTGATATTCAATATCACGAAGGAAAAGCAAACGTAGTCGCTGATGCTTTAAGTCGTAAGTATCATGAAAAACAACGAGTTCGTGCTCTTAGATTAAATCTTCAATTAGATTTAATGGAACAACTGAAGAACATTCAAGAAACAGCAATCAAGGATGATGCTGAAGGAATGAAGGGACGAATAAAAGAATTAGAGCAAGGAAGTGATGGAATTTGGAGATTCCATGAAAAAAGGATTTGGGTACCTAAGCAAGGAGAATTAAGAAATAAAATCTTAGAGGAAGCCCATAAATCTAGGTATACCATGCATCCTGGTAACAATAAAATGTACCAAGATTTAAGAAATAACTTCTGGTGGATAGGAATGAAAAAGGACATAGCTAGATATGTTTCCAAGTGTCTTACTTGTTCACAAGTTAAGGCAGAACACCAGAAACCTTCAGGATTACTCCAACAATTAGAGATGCCTGTTTGGAAATGGGAACTTATAACTATGGATTTTGTTACTAAGTTACCCAAAACCAGAAAAGGTAATGATGCGATTTGGGTAATTGTGGATCGATTAACCAAATCAGCTCGTTTTCTACATATGAAAGAAACCTTTAGCATGGAAAGGTTAGCCAAGTTGTATGTAGATGAAGTAGTATCCTTACATGGAGTTCCACTCTCCATTGTATCAGATAGGGATAGTCGTTTCACTTCCCACTTCTGGACAAGTTTCCAAGAAGCTATGGGAACCCGACTAAAACTAAGCACTGCATAACATCCTCAGACAGATGGACAAAGTGAAAGAACGATCCAAACCCTGGAAGACATGCTTAGGGTATGTGTGATAGATTTTGGTGGAAACTGGGATGACCATCTACCTTTAATTGAATTCTCCTATAATAATAGTTATCATTCAAGCATTGAAGCTGCCCCGTTCGAAGCACTGTATGGACGTAAGTGTAGAACTCAGTTTGTTGGGAAGAGATAGGAGAAAGCCAATTATCAGGTCCTGAAATAGTACAAGAAACTATCGACAAGATCACTCAAATCCAGGAAAGACTCAAGACGGCTCGAGATCGCCAGAAAAGTTATGCAAACAATCGACGCAAGCCTCTAGAGTTTCAAGTTGGAGACAAGGTACTCTTGAAAGTTTCTCTTTGGAAATGAGTAGTTCGATTTGGTAAGAAAGGAAAGCTAAGTCCAAGGTACGTAGGACCATTCCCAGTAATCCAACGTATCAGACCAGTTGCTTATCGCTTACAACTACCAAAGGAGCTAGCTGGAGTACATGACGTATTTCATGTATCCAATCTCAAGAAATGTCTATCCGACGAATCCTTGGTAGTACCTCTTCAAGATGTAGAGGTAAATGAAAAGTTAAAATTTGTTGAGAAGCCATTGCAAGTAGAAGACAGAAAGATTAAGTTTCTCAAGCACAAGCGACTAGTGCTAGTCAAAATCAAATGGGATTCTAAAAGAGGACCCGAATACACTTGGGAACTGGAATCGGAGATGAAGCGAAAGTATCCTCACTTATTTCAATAAATCTCGAGGACGAGATTTTAAATAAGGTGGGGAGGATGTAAGGACTCTCAAAAATGTCCCAAATTAACCCGTAAGTACGAATCCGTACCCCTAAAACCCTGATCCATATCAAAAATCAAGAAATCAAGATTTTTGGTCTTCAGACGGGCAGCGTAAGAGTTAAGCATAGTCTACGCGGGCCGCGTCAAAGTGCAGTTTGACCGGATAAGCATCCAGATCCACGTGTCACACACGTGGCATGCCTACTGATGACACGCTAGCCCTAATCTACTACTAGACCTCCACGCGGGCCGCGTAAGGGTCAAGCTAAGGTTCACGCGGGCCGCGTGAGACCCAAATTTCACCTATAAATAGAACAGGCTACGAGCAATTCACTGGTGTCGAAATATTTTCACAAATACGAAGTATCACTGCTCAAAAGTCGAATTTCAAATTTAATTAGCGAGGCGCTGCTACGATACAGGGTATTAACTCGATCGCTGCTACGATTCAATGTCCGATCGATTGAAAACTATCCGATGGATGTTTAAGTGCTGCCCACATTAGGGCCATACTTTGTCATTAGTCGTGAATTCGACGGATGTTTAAGTATAGCACCTTGTCATTTGTTGTGAGGGTTTTTATCTCGTGAGTTATCGTAAATGCTGTATTAGTTACTGACCTAGTTCGTGTGCATTGTTATTTAAATTAGGTTACAAGGCTAATCAGTTAGCTAGACTCTGCCCGTATAAATCTACAATGTGAGTCATTCTCTTTTTATCAATAATATTTTACAATACTCCAAGTTATTTTCAAATGTTATAATTACAGGGATTAAGTCATTGTTATCTTGAATCACTGGCTAGTGGGGTATTGTGCACATTACTAATTTCTCACAGTTAGGCTAATAAATCCTAACTGTGATAATCATCACTACTTGGGGAAGGACCCAATAGTGGTATGACCATCGTCACCAGGTGACACGGCGCCAGAGAAAAATAAGATAGAAACCATTGTAATCGCTCTTATGCTGTAATTTATAACTATGTGTTATTTTATCAAATTGAGTGACTCGCTAGTATTTCCCCGCTGATAAAATATTTTTAAAACATGTTTCAGGCGACCTGCTGTAAATCAAGGAAAACGTGCTACGGAGCACTAACAAGCTTGAAGAGGTGGCTCAGTTAAAATAAATAAACATGTTTTATAAATAAGGGAATTTCCTAGAAAAATTCCTCTATTGTAAATTACGGGGTTTATCCCGAATTATGAAATAAAATAATCAGGCATTTTCAAGTTTTTCAAAGATCCTGTAAAATATTCCGCTGTCGCATCAATTAATAAATACCACGGGTTCCTGTCCCGCGGCTCCTGACCGGGTCAAACCAGGGCTTGGGCCGTGACACACAGTAAGTAAAATGTATTTCGTTTTAATGAGGTTTTATATACACAACAACTTATTTTGCTTTATTTTTTTTTGTCTTTTTACGTAATGAATGAATTGTAGCATGTAAAATTAACTTGGATATTTAGATTATTGATGAGCAAATCATATCAAATCCTGTAATCAAACCGGTATCGTATCGGTACCAAATTTACTTTACCAAATCATTTTCGGTACCAATTTTGTACCCACCTTTTGGCGTTTTCAGAATCGTTACTTTCGGTTCGACACCGGTCTAGCACCATACCTATATTTATTGATTTTTACCTTCAAATATCATATCGTATTGTACCAAGCATTTTCGGTGCCGGTACCTAATTTCGATGATTTTCCGGATCGGTACTTTCTGTGCCTTACCGGTACCGAGCTCATCCATATTTTAACTTGTTAGCACCGTAATAACTGAATTGAAAACAACTGAATTTCCAACGTGTAGGACGTGTGGGTTCTATTATTATATATTAGGTTATTTAAAATTGTTTTTTTAGGACGGATTGACTATCCTTTTCACGACATTTTTATTTATGTTTTGATATTCGGTATCTGCTTGTCGTTACTGATACGCGTTTTGCAGTCATTGAGTCCCCGTCGCAACGCGCGGGCGGAAATTTAACTAGTTAACTTTATTTCTCTATGTCAATGCTACTAGAAGACATGTAGTTTAACTTTATGTTTGAATTTTCGTTGTCAGATAATCATATTAATATTTATGCAAAAAGTGTAGTTATGTTGTTATTAGGGTTAAGTTATTCTACAAATACTTATAATTGTAAAAAGTGTAAGAAGGATTTATAGAGTGACAAGTATTCAATAACCTAAAGCCTAAATCCATTACACCACCACCCAAAACCTAAACACCCACCCCCACCACCACCCAAAAACCTAACCCCCACCCCTACCCAAAAACCTAAAAAAATCCTGTCGAGAGGGGGTGTTTAGGGGGGGTTAGGTTTTTGGGTGGTGGTGGGTGTTTAGGATCTTTTTGTAGTGGGTGTTTTTTTAGAAGCCTTTGTACCCTTCTTACAATAAGGAGCCTTTGTATTTGATCCTAATCCGTTTATTATTGTAATAAAACAACCATATCGTTTATAATGATTTGCATTAATCTCTCCGTCACAACTTATTTAAGTTAAACATGAGGACTTGCTTACGACATATTTTAGGCTAAGAAAGCCTTTGTAACCATTGTGGCGCTTACAAGAAACGTATAAACATTTATTAAATTAAAAAGCTCTATTAGCATTTATATTATATTATATTTATTAAATACAATCGCCATGCATGTTCAACGTTAAAATAGCTAAATAACATGAGAGATGTATTCAATCTCAAAATATTAATTACTCCTTCAGACTCTCCACCTGATGACAAACTGCCAACACTTTGTGTTATCAATTGCTAGCCCTTTACAACACCTACTTGTAACTGTCACAATCAAATTCTACACAAGGCACTAGTGTTATTTACGTAAGGATTCTAATCAACTAGGTTTTTGTGTAACATGTAATGATAGCGTATTCTCGAGTGGCGAGGAGTACGTGTTGGAAGGTGGCTCGGTTTGCCGTTGGTGCATGAAAAGAGGTGGGGGTCGCCCGGTCGGCTATTGTGGTCTGAGTGGTGCCGGAAATGAGAGGTGTGAACGAAGGGGTTTAGTTCATTTTTTATTTATTTATTTATTTTGGTTTAATTGATTTAAGTAAATTTACACAAACAACCCCACTCTATTAAATTTAGGAAATTTACATGAATAGTCCCTGTAGTTTTTTTTAGTAAAAGGGTATTTTAGTCATTTTATGTAATCTTAACATAAAATTTTACAAAAGTTAGTCTCAATACTCAAAAGTGTCCCAAAATCAACACCATAGAACCTGAACCTTTCAGAGGCTACCAAACAGCCTCTTAGTACTCAAAGATAAAACTAACTATAAACCACACGGTCCATCTGTATAATTAAATTTTTTTTTTCTTAAATATTCGCGAGTTAAGGGCCTAACCCACCCCAACCCCCATCACTCTCCACTTATTATTTTTCTTTAAATGTGTAATAATCAAGGTTCATATCCTTAACCTCTAGCTACTAGCTAGTTTACAACATGCAAAAAAGTCCATCTACACAACCTTCGTTTTTAATTCCATCTTGTTTTTCTACTCAACCACCGTCACATGTGACTCATTATTTTAGTATAAACAATGACGGTTCATCTGCTTTGAATGGGGTCGGCCCGAACTCATCACTAACCAACAGCAAAACACCCCCATACAACCCTACCAATCGACTATGCATGTTCTCTTTCCTACTTTAAAACAAGGCCGTTCCAACGTTTTTGAAGGCCCTAAGCGAACTACAAAGTCATGGCCCTATTGGATTGGTATAAGCCTGCGAGGATAATCAACATTCCTTTATCCCTTTTGCCTTTGATACCTTTGGCTCGCTAGCCCCAGAAGCCATCAGATTTCTTGAACGGGTCCAACGGGTTGTTCACAGCAACATTTCGTCTCCTAGAGATCGGGGTTTCGTTTTTACTAGGTTAGGTTTCGCTATTCAAAAGGGGGTAGCGGCGCAGCTTGTTGCCCGCTTACCGGCTATCTTGGTGTAATTTGTTTGACCTTATATATATAAATTTCTTATTCCTTTAAAAAAAAAAAAAAAAAAAAATTGGTATAAAGGAATCGAGATTAAGATTTGAGACATTAAATAACTATAGCGATGATTTATCCTAGTCTTGTCCCTAATTTCGCTCAATCCGTAATCAGTTTCACATTGGTTACTCAAAAGACGCCGCAAATAATAAGGGTTGATGTGTTGTGTGCGTGGACAATGCAGACTCCTAGTGTAAATCCTAAATCTTGGGCCTAGAAACGTTGTTTAAATGGCAAAAAAAAAAAACAAATCTAATATATGAAAGGAAACAAAATTGGAGGCCCTTATTTTTTGATGACCCTAGGCCTTAACTTAGGTTGATAAGCCTTACGTGTCGGCCCTGCTTTAGAAACACAACTAACTCTACAAGAGACATACTAAGACATAGAGATTGTATGGTCGTTAATATCAACATGTTTTAGATGCGGACTTCCCTATTAACTTATTAAGTGTGTATGGATGGTGCACTACTCATGAGTTTTCACTTGGGTACCAAAACCAAATATTTGAATTTATCACGGACAAAGTGCACAATATTAATCGGTATGGATGGTTGGATATTATATAAACAAACCTTTAATTTGTTAACTTTATAGAAGATGTTAAAAACATTTTCTACGTAAATTATAGAATTAGCATCATATAATAAATAGAAATAGTAATTGATGATGACGGGGTGGGTTAAAACCCACTTCCCCTCCTAAAACAACTAAAGGGTTTAAGGAGCCATCGGGCATCCGCCCAATCGTAAGCAAGCAGCTACAGAATTCAAAGAACCATTCGTCTAGGTATAAACAAGGTAGAGACATCTCATCATCAAGTGGGCAGCTCAGTTCAGGCAAACGACCCCTAAATATTTCGCCCCCCATGAAAAAAATTTATGTGGCCATCATTGCTCCAAAGATAAATATATTATTATATTAATAATACATGCCTTTCATCCACCGCATAATTGTTGTAGCAACAGTATACGTCTACAATGACTTACAATATAAGGTTTGTGACACTTGAGATAATTGTAGATAAGGGCTTAAAACAATGTTTGCGTAATTTGAACAACAATAAAAACGCACCAATAGAACCATAGTTAACCTTTTGTTAGTAAAATGTCATTAATGTAGATTTGGTAGATAAATACGATGTTCGATTAGAAAAAAAAAGTTGATACCATTTTGAATAGAGATTTATGCTTTTTAAGTGTGAATTTATAACTCAAGGTAGTAACATGTAGAAAAAAATTCATTTAAACGGATCTTGTCACTAAATCATTTGTTTTAGCTTGAATCCATTTTAGTCCCGTTCTTTGATGTCACAAGAATCACTTGAATTTATTCGCAAGCCTCTTAGTTTAACAGAATCGAGGCGACCGTCCAACCCGGACCAGACTGAGACCAAACATGTACCGGTGCGATTTCCTGGTTCTTTTAGTTTATTTAGTTCGGTTTCAAGCCCATACACAGTCCTACCCACAAGGTTACGGGTTCAAGTCCATATACTATATATTTTATATTTTTTTTTTCTCTTATTTAGAGTTTTATGTCTTCGGATTCATCAAAATTATTCTTAGCAACATTGTTGGTTTTTGGGTATCTTTGATACATTTGGTGCTTACTTTTATGAACCAATGGGATGCCTATGATTTGATACATAAAGATAGACTGGCATGTTCCATAATTAACATTGTATTTTTTGTTAATTGTGTAAGCTTAAACGTCTACTCACTAGGGGTGTAAACAAATCCAAAGGCTCAAGAGCTACTCATTAAGTGTACGGAATGTAATAAAGTTGGTTATGAACCCATAAGAATATTATTATACACAGCCCATATAAACTGAGGGTTAAAACTCATGAACAAATTCTGAATTTACACATTTTGAGATCCTTCCTAATTCCTATATAATAAATTATGTATATTTCCATATGTCCATTTCCCCCCTTCTCTGTGTGTGCATATCATTTCATATAATCCCCATCAATTTCCCTTCCTTTTGTGCATCTAATCTATCACCAAACAAAAAATCAGACTATATGCATTTCAAATTTGTGAATGTGTTATGATGAGACGACGAGATGTCGATCACTGAAGAAGATGCAGAAGAAAATTCGTATGGTGGACGTCGATTCTCAAAGGTGAAGCAGAGGCTAAAAGATCGATCCAAGGTGAGGATTCGTTTGTTTCAGATGAAGCTTGAGATTTCCGACCGGGGGTCGAAAACGTATATACCAAAAAATTTCTACAAAATCGCAGGGTCGAAAAAGGCACAGAAGGCAAATAATGTATGGTGGCGGTTAAGCGGGTGTCTTGGAGATCAAAACCGGATGCTTATGTATATTCTGCTACAAGCCATTTTCACAGTAGCAACAATGGTGTTGACAGTCCCGGTCTTTATGTCATACGAGTTGCACCTTGTTTTCCAAATACTTAAAAGTTTCGGCAGCCGTCTGGAACGGAGGGCAGTTTTTGGTTGAAGTGATGCCGCGTCAAGTGGTTCTCAAAGAGAAGAAAAAACTAGAGATGCTTCCCCCCATTATTAGTCTAGATGACCAATCTTTGTCTTCATAGTTAAGAAAAAAGGTTGTTACTTGTTAGTCAAGTCTTTTATCTGTTCTATAAAACATCAACCTTCTTTAACAAATTATTATTTTTATGCCAATATTTATAAATGTTCAATTGTGTGATAAATAAGCTGGTGAAAGATGGTCAACAAATGCTACAACCATGTCAAAAACCAAGGCTGCTTTCAATCTACATAAAAGACATCAGGATAAGAAAATAAATGTATCACAAGTCGAAAATAGAAACAGATGATGAACATATGATCATAATACTTCACTATAACAGAACAGTAAAATCTTGGGCAAAAATTAAAAAGAAGAGATGTCATTCCGTCCGCACGATAAGATGGTTTGACTTTTCTCAATAACAGCAAATATCTAAGGTATCCTTCAACATAAACAAACTAGATAAATCTTATAGAGACTCAAATCAATACAATCAAATATCCATTAATGAAAATAATGGATGCAGCAATTCTAAACATAATACCTCAAAGGAACAGAGATGATTTTCTTTCCCAGTAGTCTTCTGTACCTGAAGATGTATAGAAACTCGAAGGCATAGAAAATAATCATGAAGAAAAAGATAAGATAAATATACACACACACACACACACACACGCGCCAGTACGGAACAGTGGACTTATGAATGAAGTGATTTTATTGAGAACATAATTTGTATGTACAAGGGGTATTGTCCCCTGATCTTTAAATGCTACAACGATAAATCTTGTTTTCTAAAATGTAGTGAGCAGAACAAACTAGCTTATGCTTAGAGAACAAAAAGATTTTTTACAAACTATGTCACTGTATATTAAATATCACCAAAATCCATACCACCGGAAACCGTCCAGTCCACCACACAGGTAATGCTTAAAACTCTTTCAGGGGGTCTGAAAAGAATCCGTTTTTTAGACACCAGCAGTTATGTCTGATCTGTAAGTGGTATCACGAACGTCTATACAACATAACATAATCAACTTCAGAGTTCAGACCATCATATTCAAATCTGATAAATCATCCATAGGAATCTCGAGTCCCATAAAGTCGTCATCTTGTAATATTTCATCTTCAATGTTCAACCACGAGCCTATATCCTCCCCTTGCTCACCAAGAACATCCATTTCCGGTAGTTGCAGGTGGGAAAAGTCAAGTGGTTCCTCAGTGTTCTCCAGTATCTTGTATTCATCGCTCTCTTTGATCGTATTATTTTTCGTAGCGACTGAAGAAAAGGTTCTGTTTTGATCTGAAATCTTTCCGATTGGGCCATTGAACGAAGAGGACAATTGAGTTGTTTTCTGTTTCAGTTTTGTTTTGTTCTTTCTTTCACCTTTAGCATTACCAGAAGCGGGCCGCCCAACTTTTGGGCCTCCATTTCTGGATAAACCGTCCCTTTCACTTCTCTTTCCTTTTGCACCATTTAACACTGTTGTTCCAATGCCTGAAGAACTGCCGCCAACAACATCATCAAGGTATAGTTCTCGTTTTTTGACCCTGCTTGACCATATATTATCATTTTTGCCATTACTTTGCTCAGAGAAGTGGAATGCACTAGACGGATACACGTCATGGTTATTCAACGACGGGCTTAGCTGTGTACCTACTTCATTATAAACAAGAACCAAAATCACCATATGCACAAACAAAAGAATATACATTGCAAATATGTGTGAATAATGTGTAGTTCCATATATCTTACCAAATTCATTATCTGCTGCAGTGTCTACTTGTGTGTCGTTTAAGTGAGATGAACCAGACCGCAACATTTCTTTATATAATGGCTCATTGAAGCAGCTTTTGCCTGTTTCTTCAAATTCGTGGCATCGGTCCAGTGTGTGTCTCACAAAACCTGAAGTGGCTTGCTTGGCTACTTTGCTACCAACACTTTTAGGTGCATGAGAACAACTCTGAAGAACATTTGACAGACAAAAGGATTAGATCGATATCATGACTTTGGCGTTTTTAAAGGAATTCCCATACATAGTTGTTCAAACTAGAATTAACACGATGCCGATTGTGAGCAATGAACATTACCATGTACTTCTGATAAGCCATTGCGGTGAGCTTGTCGATACAAAGTTGTTCAAATTCCCTACAAACACACAGATGATCATATTAGAATATTCATATGAGAACAAAAGCCAGAGAGATCAAAGTCACTTGGTGAGAAACACACACACACACACAAAAAAAAAAAAAAAAAAAAAAAAACTCACTTCTCTTGCTGTTCCCTTGCTTCATTAGTGGACTCCAAAAGATTCTCAAGCAGGTCTTTCTTTCGGGAAACCTGTTAATCGAGTAGATCATGAGACGAGGCTTTTATATTTAATGTGCAGAACTTTCCATTAAATAAAAAGATTTAAGTTGCAGTAGACTCCTACCTGTTCACGATGTTTTTCTCCAAGTCGGCGGATTTCTCCACTAACGTCTTCATTCCCGTTACATGGTAGATCAGGCTGGCCAAAACGAAAGTGTTTTGCGTTAAAAATTATTGCACTTTCTTTGGCTTCATAAAAATTAAAAAAAAAACACATGAAAGTGAGGAAAAGAAAACACATACCGTAAGTTCTGGATAGAGTCCAATACTCTGAATCTCTACAAGGAGTCTTTCATTTAATGGCATGTTACCATACTGATAATCCGAAAAGGTTACGGCAGATGTCATTGCTGGATCTGAAAGTAGACCATTGTAGGAATGATCCAAACTAGTAGCAATTGTCGAATCTGACATGGACTTGTTACAAGATCTCAGCGTAGAAGTTATTGTATGACCACCAAAAGTACCACGTCCGCCAAGTTCGCAGCTCTGCAATGATTGATGATTGACGGCATTTGGCTCTACATCTGTTTCAAACTCAAATGAAGATCTATAAACATTAAATTTGTTGTCATTGTTCCCACTAAAAGGAAGCCCGTCATTTCCTTCTTCGAAAATTAGGGCAGAAAGTAGTCTCTGACAAAGGGGAATTCCCTCCGGACCAACGGTTGGTTCAATGCTTCTGTTTTCTGTTCCGTTACGAAGTGTACCAGAACTATAATTGTCTTGATGAACTGGGTTTATTGTGTTAATATTGGAGTGAGTGATTCCCTGTATATGAGTAGAAAAAAGTAAATTAAAAGTTGCAATTTACAACATCTAATATTGTCTTTACAACCCTGAAGAACCATCACCTGTTGCTTTAAACAGGACATGTCGACATCAGATACAAAACCAAAAAGCGGTTCCATTTGCCTCCAAAATGGACTGGATATAGCATGATCTGTATACACCAATCCAGTAATTAGATTTACCAAAGTTCTCAAACAAACAAACATATATATATATATATATAGGGGACCGCTAAAATGAGAACCACCTCCAGTTGTAAGAACCGTGAGAACTACACCGTACGGGGCGAGGTGGACCAAATTTTTTTTTCATAAACGTAGATGCATGTATTATAAACACATATGTAAAAAAAATTCAAAAAAAAAAAATGTCGGGTGTGTAGTTTTGAGCACCCAAAGTTTGCGTTTACGGGACCCGTAAATTTTATTTAAAATTTACGGTACCCGTAAACACAAACTTGTGGTGTTCAAAACTACACACACGACATTTTTTTTTTTGATTTTTTTTTACAAATGTGTTTATAATACAAGCATCTACGATTATGAAAAAAAATTTTGGTCCAACTCGCCCCGGATCAAAAAGTTCTCACGGTTCTTACAACTGGAGGTGGTTCTCATTTTAGCGGTCCCCTATATATATATATATGTTTGTGTAAGAAGAGGTGATTTAGAACAGTACTAGGATTAAGAACCGCTTTAGCCGCAGCCAGAAGCTCTTCTTGTCCATCATCAGAGCCAACTAGCAGAAATAACGAACAAATATAAGAAATCTATGATCAACAATGCTTCATTTAAAAAGTCAACATTTCATATACCCGAAAAATCTTCCGCAGCATTGAATGTGGTATGCTTTTGACGAGTATAAGCTTTGCGGTCAGAGAGTTTCCTAGTGGGAGGCCTACCTGGCTTGCTGTCAAATCACCAACCAATATAAAGTTCGTTAACATACAGCAACTAAAAACGTACTATTTTTATCTTCAAATAGGGAAGCAACAATGAACAACCTTTCGGACTTATCAAAACTAAGTCTAGCAGTTCTAAGTTGTTTAGCAGTTCCCACGTTGCGGTTCCTCTCTACTGCCGGTGTAACACCTCGTGCGGAACCAAAACCCCGCCCAGTTCTACCTGCTCTACGAACACCATCACCAACAGCTTTCCCGTTAACCACCTTATTCTTTCTTGCTGGCGGGAATAAAGTCGACATCTTTTGAACATTTTGTTCGCCTTTCTCTTCTACTTCATCAGACTTCTTTCCCTTGTCTCTAGATCTGATTTCAGCAGCACCGGATTCCTCACTTTCGGATATCGTAGATGACGGGAAATGATCGCCTTTTGACTTGAACTGCTGAGGAGAATTCGCAGGAAACCATTTCGACAACCCTGGCCCACTTTCACTACCGGTAACATCACTGGTGTTATCCAAACCCGGGACTTCGTCACTACTAGATAAGATAGGAACAAGGTTGGTTCTCCTTGCGGTTCGTGATATCTTCTGGGGCCTACGCTCAGCCCACTGTGCTACCGGTGGAGATGGAGAGCGTGTTGAGGGTGTACGTTTACGATTACTGGACGCGAACGATCCGGAATTCTTGTTTGTACCGTGAACCAGGTCCCAATCACTTGAAGCAGTTGCCCGTTGAATCACCGTTGATAACTTAGGCCCTGATCTTGGACCTCGAGCCGGCCCATGCAGTTTTGTGCTAGAAGTAGGACTACCAGATATAAACTCTTCTCGTACGTTGGACCTGGTTGCCATGATGAGACTATTATAAGTACACGATACAGATATGAGCATTTAAACATAAATGCCAACAGAACCCATATTATCTCACTTGTTAACTGATCTGAGATTTGTCCTTTCCTTTTCGGAGCTAGTACTTCTATCTCTTTTATCATGAAGAAGGGCTGTAGTCTCCTGCTCGGGCCGTGGGATGGAAGACCGCATGCCCACACTTGCCTGCTGAGCTGGACCATCAGCTTTCCCACCTCCAACCGTTCCATTAGCAGCTCCTGGCCTACATCAAAGTTGACCATAAAGACTGAACACAATAATGTATGACTTGTAGGTAGTGCTGTAAACGAACCGAACGTTCAGCGAAAAGTTCGTGAACCGTTCGGCGTGTAGTTCGTTCGTTTAGTATATGAACAAACACGAACAAGAAATTCCGTTCGATAAGTTAAACAAACGAACATGAACAGAGGCTGCGTTCGTTCGTTTATGTTCGTGAACGTTCGGTAATGTGTTCATTTATGTTTGCTCGTTTATGTTCATTTTGTTCGTTCATTTAAAGGGTTTTTTATGTTATATTTTTATTTTATCGGTTTTAGTTTTTAAAAATTTGAAACCATAGTTATACTATACACCTCTGCCAACATTCCTCATTTGACCATTTCAATTTCAGTTTGTGTTAAAGCTTGACAAACTTCTTAATTCTTCTGTTAGTTATGTTTACGATGATTAGAATTATGTTCGCATAGTTATGTTAAACACTTATTCTTTTTGGTGAATTCTTCGTAATCTTTCTGATGAAAATGCAGATTTTATTTTAGAATGAATATATAACGTTCGTCTGTTTGTTTATGTTCAAGAACATTTGTTTGTTTTCGTCTGCATTTGTTTACGTTCGGTAAGTGTTCATGAGCAGTTCATGAACATGTTCATTTTCTTAATGAACGAACAAGAAGAAGAAATCCCGTTCGGTAAGTGTTCGTGAACCGTTCATGAACACATTCATTCCTTAATGAACGAACACAAACAAACCCTTGTTCATGTTCGTTCGGTTCGTTTACAGCCTACTTGTAGGTGTGAGAATTTATACCTTAACCCATGGGAATCATTTAACCGTGACATAGCATCAGGAAGATGCCTTGCATGCACTCTTGCATGCACTCCTTGTTTGGCTTCTCGATATCCATCAACAGCTTTTGTTGACATTGAGCTTGGACTTGCAGCAGTATCAGCTTTTATTCCGGTACGTTTCTTCTTCATTTTCGCCTTTTCCCAACCATCAGCTACAATCGGTAATGACCGATCCTCGCCCTGAGAACTGGTTCCATTTGGAAGTCTTGACGTTTCTTTATCCCTATCCATATTCACAGATGATTTAGCAGGAGTGTTTGGACGCACCTCTACCTGTATTAGTAAAATTCCCAAATGAGATTAAAAAAAAAGTAAAAAAAAAAATAGCAAATTCACCAACATTATACAAAGTTACAATTTACAAACCCTTTGATCAACCATTGAAGTTCTGGTTCGTTTGTTGGGAATGACATTTTTACCCCTTTCTTCAACCTTCTGGTTCTCAAAATCAAAAGCATGTGTGAGGGAATGACTTTGGGTACCCATCTTACCGACACCTTGCCCCATAGGTGCACGATTCAAGAGTAAACCACTCGAACGATCACCAGGTAAAACGTCTGGCCTTGATCGCTTCCTTGACGGAATACTTGGGAAACACTTGTTGATCACTGATAACGTCTCACTGAAAGCCTTCACCCGCTCCCTAAATACATTATAAAAATATAACATCATGCATACATCTTTGACCCTACAAATATATATAAATAATTAAATATATACCTGGCTTTAATAGTGGATTCACGCAGACCAGCCTTAAATCGCTTAACATCCTCAGGGGAGAAATTAGACAGATTTCCTTTAAACGAACCAGACGGTGACTCATCCGGTGAACCAAAAACGGCACTTGCAAGTCCTTTAAAATCCCCATGTCGGTGGAACTTAAGTTCGGCCGCCATTGACTTTGGGTCAAACCGCAAGCATTGAAAAAAGTTGGTAACGTCTACTTGTGTGATAGTTGAGGTACTTCTTGACATGCTTGGAAGAGATGATAATATTGGATTTTCCATGTTGTCATGGAAACTGGATGATCTGTCCAGTGAAGCGGCTGTGTAGGACCCACGTGCAGAATTGTACAATGGCCTATCTGTGCTAACAGATGAGGACATGTCGAATTTACCAGATGATGCCATTGCATCAGTTCATAAACAGTCTCTCTGTTACAAGACTTGTAAACGCGGTTGTGCATGACAAGACTGTCATGTCACAACACATGGAAGTAAAGCCCGGTTTTCCCAATGGCAAAAGAAGAATAAAACCTAACAATTGAAGATATAGTACAAGCCTCAGATTCGCATTGAAGTAATTCGCTTTCAGATTGGGTTCTACCGTTCTAATAATATAAAAGCTAAGAAGTGAATCGGTTTATGATTGAGTTCTTGTAATTGGCACCCAATGCACAAAAATGTCTACACACTCTATAAACCTGTAAATAGGTAATAAGTATAACCTATGCATACTCATCGGTACATCAAATTAAAATTCATTAAAACAAAGCTTCATAATCACAAGCGTTATATTTACAAAAGTGTCTATATACCAAAAGCACTGCACAAAATACCTCCCGTATCTAACATATTTGCGAGTGTCGATACAATATCGTAGAAAATACATACACGTATCTCTCTCCGGGATACTTAACAGTTCATATGACAGGCTGATCACTAATTCACTATTGAGCATAATTAATGCCAATCCAAAAGGTTAACTTCATATGGATATTTCCTACATAAATCATCTTAATTCTTAAACATATAACTTTATCAATACATTTCCAGTAAATAACACTATATATTCCTCATCATCAAACACACTAATAAAATAATTAACTACATAATTGAATATAAACAATACAAGCTTATGATCTCGAATTCACCTACTCACAAATTAAACACATGCAAGATAAATTAACAGCTGTATAACCCTAATTACCTAAAATCTCACCAAATTGAAACCCTAGAAGCCCAAACGACGCAAAAAACCAAAGTTAAACGATCAAATTAAGCAGAATCTATGAAAATCCACATAATTAAACAATAAAAAGATCGAATACATAAATACCTTTAGCTGTAACTGCAAATCGCGTGTAGAATTCGTGCTTTTAGGGTTTATACGAAGCTGATCGAATTTTGGGGGATTTACGATTAGGTTAAATTTATGCAAATTTGCGATTTATTTGTTTTTGAAATATTGTTTTAATAATAATAATAATTGTAATTGTAATAATAATAATGATGATGATATTATTATGTGTTCTTGAGTTTGGGGGTTAAGGTAATCGAACGAAGCCATTGCAGCGCAGTGTTATGATCGGAGATGCGTTGGCTCTGTGTGAATTTACTGTTTTGCCCATGGTTTGTGTTGCATGAAGAGGGTGCAACATGGGTGTTGTTGGAATAACAAGTTTCAAGTCGGCTTCAATAGCTCAAGCCTGTCTTTTCTTTAATGTTTTTACTTTTTATTCTTCTTTTTTTTTTCTATTTATTTACTTCTTTAGGTTTTATGATATTGATAAATAGATATATAGATGTGTATAAGGGTAAAGTTCCTGTACAAATGAAGTTAACGTACTAAACGTACGAATAGAATTATAAGACAAAAGCACGCGGTGACATTTTTGTAATTATCTGTTTGTAGGGTAATTATCAAAATTACTCTACAAATGATACTTTAGAGTAATTTTGATCTTGTAGAGTAATTTTGTAAAATGTTTTTGTAGAGTAATTTTGATCAAAAAACTATACCTAACCAAAAAAACCCCAAAAAACCTAACCCCCCCCCCCCCCCCACCCAAACTAAAAGCTAAAAACTAAACCATAAAGCTAAACCCCATAACTAAATGCTAACAAAATTACTCTACATGATCATTTGTAGAGTAATTTTGAATTGTATGTTGTTTGATAAACTTGCAGGGTAATTTTGATTCACTTATAAAGTATTTTTTATGCAGAGTAATTTTGATACACTTGTAGAGTAATTTTGATGATTACCTTACAAGAACAAAATTACTCTACAAGAACATTTTACAAAATTACTCTATAAAAGATCAAAATTACTCTAGAGGATCATTTGTAGAGTAATTTTGATAGTTACTGATAATTACGAAAATGCTATCGCGTTTTTTTGTCTTTTCCTTCAGTTCGTACGTTTTGTATGTTAAAGTTATTTGTATTTGATCTTTTGTGTAAAGTATAAACACCCTATGTTTCTGAAGTTCTAAAATAATATGATTAATATGAATTTACTAAGAAGTTTGGTTACAGATGGATTGTTAAAACATATTTGAGAAATTTAATGGTATTTCGTTTATAGATTTTTTTACCTAATCTAATCGATAATTAATTGTCGGAAAAAGTTTGTTCAGTCAGGCAGTTTAGTAAAAGATTTTAGATACTTTACTAACCTAATGAATACTATATCCTTCTAGTTAGAATCTCCAAAGGATGTCTTCATATGTAGGGTTTTGCTAGATACGTTTGTTTGTTTATTTTCATTAAATGTTGATATTAATAATACATGAAAATGATTAGATTGATTTGATACATAATTTATAGTGGTTTATGTACATTTAAAACATTTTAATATCATATCGAAAAATCCGAAACATGTTTTTAGAATAAGACTGAAACCATTGTAAATCAAACTTGGATGCTCAAGCAATTGCGTGTATAAATTAGTATAGTTTTGTTTGTTTGTAATTATTGAATTTGTAATTCCAAAAATGGTTAATTATGAATTAAATCATAAGCAAATTATCTATAATCTATAATACTATATAAAGCATTTCACTAGGACTAAGATGTAATTCCCCCCTTATTTTTAAGACGCCATATCAACAGCCATGGCTTGTCTCCCTAATTTTTCATCTCAGCTCCCAAATTTGCCCTCCATTTATTGTCGTCTCAATGATTGCTTCAAAGTTAGAACAAAACCTGTGAAAATTGAAGACGCAAATGAAACGTATATTAATGTTACAACTGATTATGAAACCCTTCATTTGAAGCTATATTGAATGTCGAAATTGATTGATTAGTTTATCAATTGTGAAACTGCCCCTCCCTTCAGTGTATTCAATTGAACCCTACATTGGTGAGTATATCAATTGTTGTTCGATTACTTCTTCTACTTCTGCACTTAAAAGCATATATCACATAAACCAATATGACAACATGTGAGTTTTATCAATTGTGGTTTAAATTCTCTTTGATTTTGTATGAATTTTTGTTTAAGCTTGTGATTATGGGGTTGAATTGAAGAAAAAAAATCACATTTCAACATTCTGTCAAATATATGCACACAACTTGTTCGATGAAAAGTTTGTGTGAGAACAATTAAACTTATGTAGATGTTGATGGCTGCATTATGTATTTTTTTTTTCCGCCAGATATGCATTTGTGTCTAAGTTTAAGCGGAGGCGTTGAATCAAAAAATCAATTGAAGGTGAATACCGTGCACTTAGTTTGTGTTAGTTTATTTGATTTGTAATATGAGTTAGGGGAATGATTTAACATCAATAACTAATCATGATCTTGCTCTGAAACATTTTGTTTAACTAACTTTAACTGATCTTGATGTTGCAGAGAAACTAATCTTGATTTGATGATCTTGATCTGATCCTTCCAGTATCGCCTCCAAATTAAGGTTAGTTTCTCTACAACATTTTGTTTAACATCAATAAACTCATGAGTTGGATTAGTTTTGTTTTAGTTTTAGTTGTTTGATGATCTTGAATGTTTGATTGTAACAAACTTTTGATCAGATTCAGTGATTCGTATAATTTTGGTACAATTTCATTGATATAGTATCAACTTCAAAAATTCAACCTCAACTTACCCTTTGTTGGTTTTCATTACCATTGCTTCTTGCTTCTGGCATATTTGAGTACACCTCAAAGCGAAGGATTAGAGGTTGATAGAACTATGGTGGATCATGATGTTAAAGCTTTGTATTAAGCCGGGTAGAAGAGACTGGGAACTGATGAGACGACATTCATAATCATTATCAGTGGAAGAAATCGAGCTCAGAAGGCCGCTGTCAGTGATGTATATCATAATATGTATGGGAACACACTGAAAAAGGTTCTTTTTTTTATAAAAAAAACCTATTTTATTGGTATACATGAAATCGTACACCTTATCTACTTTACGTTTTCGTATCATCATAAATGATTTGACAAAATACAAAACCGGCGGACTCTTAGTACTATTCTTTATTTATGAGCAAACTTATTATTTACAATGTAAGTCAAAAGTTTACCTCTATAGTCTTGAAATTGTTTCACGAATCTACTTTATATTCGTGTATCACCATTAATGCTTTGAAATATATACGAGAACCTTTTTTTAAAGTATGTAATGGAATGCCGGTATTTATGACCCAATCTACCTATTTGAGATAAAAACACGACCCATTTTGCCCTGTTTGAACTACTTTTTGTTAAATACATTTGTTTACATGTTTGTTGTTTTTTAAATCATCTGCAGGACATATTAGCTCGGTGCCTATTGTTGATAATAAAGGAGGACTTGTTAATATTTTCTCTAGAAGGTTATATATTGATTAAAACCTCTGTTTATTCAGTGACATCACTTCATTAGCAAGAAAGGCAATGTTTATGCTCAGCTTAATCATGCAATCATAGCTCATGTAAGCATTGCTCACTCATCTCATGTAGACCATTATTATTACATGTGCATGTGGTATAATAGGTTGGGTAGGTGAGTTGGTAACAAGTTTAAACATTTTTTTAATGTTGATCAAAATGGCCCATGTGGTATTGGGCTGCATGCACCCATTCTCTTTTGTTTATCTTTTCTGATCTTTATAAATAGTTTGGGTGCTAAAGATAACTAAAAAACTATATTATAACCATAATAATCTTTTCTGATTTTTAAAAATAGTTTGGGTTCTAAACATCAATAACTCCAGCTATGAAATATTTGAAAGAGTTCAATGATGGGCTAGATTGAACAAGTTATGCTAGGATGGCACTATTCCCATTGGAAAAACTACTGAAAAAGATACTTCACGCTTGAATTCACTAAAAATATTTGGAAGATGTGTGAGGCGTGATACCATGAACGATGGCCATAAGGTTAGTTTAGTCTTTTTACAATAACTATTTCAGCTGGAACTTCTTATCAAATCTTTTAGACTTGAAACCACAATAATCAGTTTTAGTTATAGCATAGAGTTGGTCTTTTATATAGAGATATATACCATGGAGCAAAGGCCAACATGAATGTATGGTCACCTATAGTTGCAGAACCATATGAGTTTAGTTGTCACTGTATATAGCAATTTTCTATATCCATAAAAAATCTTGTCGATTTAGTCCGGTTCATTTTGATGTGTTACCCATGTGGCACTTATAACTGTTTTTACATCAATAGTTGTCTAATGACTCTAATCGAACCAGATCCTACCCAATTCAAACCGATATAAAAGTAACATGTTTTTCCCTGCCCCATTGACCTGCTGATTTGTCACCTCTGAACTGTTTATAGTTTTACATCTAATGATT